>JAVKPL010010101.1:30000-32500 GCA_032173675.1 Gastrolobium villosum | reverse complement strand
GCATGCATGCTTGGAAAAACCATATCTTACTGTTCCCAAAGTTTCATGATTTTTCCGAGTGGGATCAATTTTATTATTAATTTTTCAAGAGGCGTAATTTGAGAAAATCTGAAAAAAAAATGGAAAATCGTACCCAAGCATCGAATTTTGATCTGGTTTTTTGCAAGCATCCATGCTTAAACAGATCCCCCACCCCACCCCACCCGACCCCCCCCCCCCCTCCAAGTTTCATCGGATTTCATGGAAGGATTGATTTCTAATGAATTTTTGGAGCGGATGATGCCTGCTCCCCCAACATATGTGTATATATATAATAGCCTTACATGCAGTTGCCAGTTTCGTTCAACTAGATACCTTTTTTCTGAGGAGGAAGACGTCCAAATTCGGACCTAGAAATTGAATTCCGGTATGATTTTTTGCATGCATGCTTGGAAAAACCATATCTTACTGTTCCCAAAGTTTCATGATTTTTCCGAGTGGGATTAATTTATTATTAATTTTTCAAGAGGCGTAATTTGAGAAAATCATAAAAAAAATGGAAAATCGTACCCAGGCATCGAATTTTGATCTGATTTTTTGCAAGCATCCATGCTTAAACAGATCCCCCACCCCACCCAACCCCCTCCCTCCAAGTTTCATCGGATTTCATGGAAGGATTGATTTCTAATGAATTTTTGGAGCGGATGATGCCTGCTCCCCCCATATGTAATAGGCTTATATGCATTTGCCAATTTTGCACAAGTAGACCACTTTTTTTGCGAGGAGGAAGAAGGCCCAATTTGTAGAGGGTGGCCATCCGATCAAGACTAACCAGAGAATCGTTACGCCCACCCTATTTTTGCCAAATTCCATCGTTTAGACCACTTTTTCGGGGCCTGAAATATTTTTTATCGATCCCTGAACAGGCGAAAATTGAGAAAATCCGAAAAAATGGAAAAGCATACCCCGGCATCGAATTTTGATCTGGCTTCTTTGCAGGCGTCCATACTTAAATATATCCAACATCCCATCCAAGTTTCATTGGATTTCGTGGAGAATTTCTTCATTGATCTGAATAACATAACTCCACACATAACAGCCTCATTACTTTATAACTGACTCATTAATCATTGATATGAATAACATAACTCAACACATAACAGCCTCATTACTTTATAACTGACTCATTAATATCAATCAATGAATAACATCTGAATAACATAACTCCAGACGTAACAGCCTCATTACTTTATAACCGACTCATTAATCATTGATGTGAATAACATAACTCCACACGTAACAGCCCCATTGCTTTATAAATGACTGGTGCACCTCCTCCGGCACCAGGTCAAGCATCAGGCGCACCTCGTGGGGCACCAAGTCAAGCATCCGGGGCATCTCGTCGGGCACCAGGTGCACCACGCCATGCGCCTCGTCAGGCACCAAGTGAGGCATCGGGTGCGCCGCGTCAGGCACCAAGTCCAGCACCTCCCCAGGCACCATCCGCTGCACCACGCTGGGCATCAGGTGCGCCTCGTCAGGCACCAGGAGCGCCACGCCTGGCACCGGGTGCGCCTCGTCGGGCACCATCCGGTTCACCACGCCCGGCATCAGGTGCGCCACGCCTGGCACCGGGTGCGCCTCGTCAGGCACCATCCGGGGCACCACGCCGGGCATCAGGTGCGCCTCGTCAGGCACCAGGTGCACCACGCCATGCGCCTCGTCAGGCACCAAGTGAGGCATCGGGTGCGCCGCGTCAGGCACCAAGTCCAGCACCTCCCCAGGCACCATCCGCTGCACCACGCTGGGCATCAGGTGCGCCTCGTCAGGCACCAGGAGCGCCACGCCTGGCACCGGGTGCGCCTCGTCGGGCACCATCCGGTTCACCACGCCCGGCATCAGGTGCGCCACGCCTGGCACCGGGTGCGCCTCGTCAGGCACCATCCGGGGCACCACGCCGGGCATCAGGTGCGCCTCGTCAGGCACCAGGTGCACCACGCCATGCGCCTCGTCAGGCACCAAGTGAGGCATCGGGTGCGCCGCGTCAGGCACCAAGTCCAGCACCTCCCCAGGCACCATCCGCTGCACCACGCTGGGCATCAGGTGCGCCTCGTCAGGCACCAGGAGCGCCACGCCTGGCACCGGGTGCGCCTCGTCGGGCACCATCCGGTTCACCACGCCCGGCATCAGGTGCGCCACGCCTGGCACCGGGTGCGCCTCGTCAGGCACCATCCGGGGCACCACGCCGGGCATCAGGTGCGCCTCGTCAGGCACCAGGTGCACCACGCCATGCGCCTCGTCAGGCACCAAGTGAGGCATCGGGTGCGCCGCGTCAGGCACCAAGTCCAGCACCTCCCCAGGCACCATCCGCTGCACCACGCTGGGCATCAGGTGCGCCTCGTCAGGCACCAGGAGCGCCACGCCTGGCACCGGGTGCGCCTCGTCGGGCACCATCCGGTTCACCACGCCCGGCATCAGGTGCGCCACGCCTGGCACCGGGTGCGCCTCGTCAGGCACCATC
>JAVKPL010010101.1:12500-20000 GCA_032173675.1 Gastrolobium villosum | reverse complement strand
TCGAGTTCAATTCGGACAAGTTAGCTATGCATCCGTGTCTTATCACAGAACATTTTTCTAACTATCCTAGTCAATATATACTTAAGCTATAGCACATTTAGGCAGTCAATCAGCAGATAAACACAATCAACAATCATTTCACAAGCAAATCCATGGACCAAACTGCTCTGATACCAATATATATATATCGTTAACGTACTGTTCAAAGCAGTATCATGATTTTTCATCACTTAAATTCTTTTCACAAAGGTTTTCCAAACAGCCATTATCATAATTTTTCATAAATATGACAAAGACTACAGTTTTAATCATTACAGTTATCCATTTAAACAAACAGCAAACTGATAATCCACGCATCAGCAGCAAAATATTACTCCTTCAAATGCTCTTGCGTCCTGCTGCCATTTTGGAAAAATAGCCCCCGAAGGGGTGAGCCCATAGTGTGGCAACAAAACCAGTAATATAACAGTATTAACTAGGCACCAAATCATAAACAGTCACTTCAACATATCCTTGTTCCTTTTTCCTTTTTCCTTTTCATCATATTCATATATATAGCGCATTTAACGCCTTTCCTTTTCATCTATTTATATTGCACCGTCGTGCGCGAACTTCACAGTGGAATCAAATATCCCTTGGCACCTGTTCCATTGGATTCCAAGTTTCATGATTTTTGCCAAGTGTCCCATACCCCGGTACCTTGGGGATGCCTACATGATGCTTGCTCAAACACATGGTCCTGTACATAACTATTCTAAAACAAGGCCTATATGATTTTGATACATGCATGTCATGCTATGCTTTCTCACACAAAGCGTAAAAATGCAGTATGATGTAAGATGCATGCTTATATACCTTTCATATAGCCATCACGGCACATTTACTTTTCATATGCGTTATGCTGCCACATAACGTCTTACCTCATAATCATATAGCCATCACGGCACATTGTTGGCAGTTTCCTTTCATCATAATGGAACATAATATTTTTTACGGAATATGGATCATGTCATTTTATACCAGTAGCACATTAGGCATGCATTGCCTTAAATATTACCAAACAGCAAAGTATCTCACTTCTTAAGCGCACCTAAATCAATTACAACCAATCATTTACAGTGGCTATTTACAGCAGAAACAGTGAGCATACAGCAGTGTCTTACAGTTTATCGGATTTCAGTGGAGAAAACAGTGACGTTTGTGCTTAAAACAGTGAGCAGAAACAGTGAGTTGTTCTTTTAAACAGTGAACAGAAAACAGTGGTATTTTCCTTAAAAACAGTGGACAGAAACAGTGACGTTTTACAGCAGGAAAACAGTGAACATACAGCAGAAACAGTGACCATTTTGAAACAGAAACAGTGGCTCTTTGGACATCAACAGTGGCAGATATATATAACAGTGGCAGAAACAGTGGCATTTAAACGTTTAAAATAGTGACATAACAGTGGCATTTGAACCTTAAAAACAGTGACATAAGTAGAGGTATTGCACATCAAAATAATGACATGAATGGTACATTTGATCATTAAAAACAGTGACATTAGTGGTGATATTTGCACATTGAAACAGTGGTATAAAAGGGTGACTTTGAGGAACCGAAACAGTGGGCATTTCACCTTCAAAACAGTGGCACATCAAACCGAAACAGTGGCTCATTTCTTCTTCAAAACAGTGGCATATCCATGCAAGAAACAGTGGCATAAGCTTAAACATAACCATAAGATTTTTATGCATACAAATCATCATGAAAGATCCATACTTATACTTTAATCATGCTCAACCAAGGATCATATACAAGGAGACATTCAAGCACACTTACAACACAAAGAAAGAGTTCTAAGTTCAAGGCCTACCTCTTGTAGCACACCCTTCAAAGTCAAGAATCACACACCACCTTCCTTCACTACACAACAAGTTTCATGGTGATCTATGCGCAACAAGGATTTGGACAGCTTCAAGGTTGAGGAACAAGGCTTGCACTAGCTTGGTGTATTTGAGGTGAGGGAAGGAGGGAGTTGGCTTGGCAATTAATTTGTGCGGCTAGAGAGTGAGGAGGAGGGGGATGTTGGCTGCACTTGGTCTTTCTTCCTCCTAAGGTTCTTGCAATGCTAAGCTAGAGTGTGTGTGAGAGAGGGGAGAGGAGTTGGCTGCACAAGTGAATGGGGCAGCCCCCCTCTTGTGCGCAAATTTAAAGAGAGAGTGAGGAGAGGTGGCATGATTAAGCATTATGACAAATCTGATTACTTGAGGGGATGGGGCTGCATATTTTGCTTCCAATTTACTCTATTCACATGCATGATATGTTCAGATTTGGTGGCTGTCCTAAGTCAGAAAATTTTCTGCATCATTGACCAAGTTATGCGCAAAAATGGAGTGGAGGAGGTGCATCACATGTAAGAGCCTAAGTCAACAAGGAAAACAACTATGTGGCAGCCCAAAAATCTGCACTTAGGCAGCCTTGGTGCGCAATGTTTCATCAGGATTTTGGAGCTGCACAAAATGATGAAAATGCAGCCAAAAATCCTCTTATGATGCATGTGAAAACAAGGCAGGTTTGGCTCATGATGGGCTGCAAAAAGCTTGCCAAAAATCTGCACAAATCAGTCTCATGATGGAAGTGCAAGAGGGTTCTCCAAGTCAACAAGTTAGGCAGTTTGTGTCATAAAAAAAAATCTGCACCAAGACCCCTCCCATGTGCGCCAAAATGGGGAAATAAGCAGCCTAAAATCATGCTAAAGTGCACATGTGTCTTCCATGCAATGCAATTGAAATCAAGTTATGCATTGTTTATCAAGGGAAAAATGGCAGATTTCAAGGTCCTTAATCACCCTTACTTGTGCGCAAAATTGAGTTTACCTTTGCCATGTGAGGGTTACTTGATACACAAGACACCTTAGTTGGACAAGGCTTAGGGGAGATAAGGGTGGACACAACCTTGGGCTGAATTAGCTTGATCCAAGAGCCATCCTTGGGCCATTGGCCACACACACAAAGGATCCATTCACAAATCCAAAAGTGACAAGTCCACACACACTAGCCCACTACCAAAGTCCAATAAACACTAAAGCCTTCTAACACACACTCACATTACTCATATGATTAAATTCACATGCCTACATATGTATACTCCTATGATTTAATTTAATTAATTACCTTAGTCTTATCCAAGGATAAAGGTCAAACAATGCGCAAGCCATCAAACCTACTCCATCAATCCGAAATCTACACATACATCTATAACATATAGTACTTATGTATTTTACTAATTATGCGGGATGTTACACTCTCCCCACCAAATAGGAATTTTGTCCGCAAAAAACACTGGATAGCGTTTCTGAATGTCGTCCTTGCGCTCCCAAGTGGCTTCAGCTGCCGATCTGTTGTTCCATAATACCTTCACCAACGGAATCTCTTTAGAACGGAGTCGCTTGACGGATCTTTCAAGAATTTGGAACGGTTGTACTTGATAAGTCAGATTTTCCTTTAGTTCCACCTCTTCCGGCTGTAACACGTGAGATGGGTCAGAGAGATACCTCCGTAGCTGTGACACTGAAATACATTGTGAATTCCTGACAGATTGGGTGGTAAAGCCAATATCCAACTCTCCATCCGGTCCATAATCAGATACGGTCCTAAGTACCGTGGACTTAACTTCTTTACTCACATTCTCCTTCCGAGTACCGATGTAGGAGTGTTTCTCAAGAACACATGGTCTCCGACTTCGAAAGATAGAGGATTATGACGCTTGTCGTAATAACTCTTCTGTCTGGCTTGAGCCCTCTGCATATTCTCCCTAATCTTCTTTACTTGTTCGGATTTTTCTTGAATTAGATCAGGTCCTAACATACTTCGCTCACCCACTTCAGAACATAGAATCCATTTTCTCCCATACAAAGCTTCGTATTGATCTGAATACTGGAGTGGTAACTATTGTTGTAAGCGAATTCAATCAAAGAAAGATAGTTATCCCACATAACTCCTAACTCCAAAACACATGCTCGTAACATGTCCTCTAATGCTTGACCGTCTGTCCATCGGTCATTGATGGTAATAACATAACCTCAAACAACTTCAATTCTTCTATCATCAGAGTTGCAGTGTCTTCCTACTCAGGGCGTCAGCTACCACGTTTGCCTTTCCTGGGTGGTATTTAAGTTCAAAATCGTAGTCCTTCATCCATCCACCGTCGTTGCCGCATATTCAGCTCCTTCTGGTCGAACAAGTACTTCAAACTGATGATCGCTGAATACGTCATGCGAATAACATAAAATTTTAAGTGCGAACACTATAGCTGCTAACTCCAAATCGTCCGTAGGATAATTTTCCTCGTGAGGCTTCAGTTGTCCGTAAGCTACCGCCACCCTGCATCAACACGCATCCAAGTCCTTTCAGCGACGCATCACAGTATACTTCGAACTTTAACGACTCATTATCATCGTGAGTGTCAGTCTGCTCTTCAGTGAAACACTCTTCACAAGCTTCAGTCACTCAAAAGGCTTGTCCTTCCACACGCCCTCACTAACTGAGAGAAATTCTTATGAACCTTCGATAGTATCCAGCAAGACCTAAGAAACTTCACTTCGGTGACAGTCTGGGTCGTTCTCCACACGGACAGCTTCAACTTTGCTGGGGTCCACATACCTTCTGATGAAATGACATGGCCCAGAAACTGCCCTCTTTAAGGCACTTCGACCATTTCGCGTACAACTGTTTCTCCTTCAAGATTTGTAAGACAATCCAAGTCAAGCATCCTTCATTAGCTGAGGGATATCGTCATAAACACAATAACAACTGATCAAGAAAGGGGCGCGGTTCACGTAGTCATGAATACCGCTGGAGCATTCGTAAGTCCGCATGGGATCACCTGATATTCATAGGGCCCATAACGAGTCCTAAAAGCGGTTTTCGGAATATCCTCCGGTTTGACCCGGATCTGATGGTATCCCGATCGTAAATCTATCTTGGAAAAGACTCGGCTCCTCTCAGCTGGTCATCAAATCGTCGATCCTCGCAGCGCATACTTATTCTTCACCGTTACTTTGTTCAGCTGGCGGTAATCTACACACAGACCCCATGAGAAGTCGGTCAGCCTAAATTCCTTTGCCAAAAGTTCTGCGCCGCGGGCATTGGTCCGACTCCAGGTGCGCCTTTCCCATGGCACCATCCGCTCCACACTCCTGGGCTACTGGTGCGCCTCCATCAGGCACCAGGCCACGACAAAAGCGCCACGCCTCCCTTGCGGAGCTCTTTCCTAACTTGCAATAGTCGGGCACCAGGGACACACGCAACCTCATTACTTTATAACTAACTCATTAATATCATCCAAGTTTCATCCAGCATCGCAATCCTCTTCATTGATCTGAATGCGCCTCGACCCATTAATCATTGATGGAATAACATAACTCCACACGTAACAGCCTCATTACTTTATAACTAACTCATTAATATCATCCAAGTTTCATCCCGCATCGCAATCCTCTTCATTGATCTGAATAACATAACTCCACACGTAACAGCCTCATTACTTTATAACTGACTCATTAATCATTGATGTGAATAACATAACTCCACACGTAACAGCCTCATTACTTTATAACTGACTCATTAATCATTGATGTGAATAACATAACTCCACACGTAACAGCCTCATTACTTTATAACTAACTCATTAATATCATCCATGCACCACGCCATGCGCCTCGTCAGGCACCAAGTGAGGCATCGGGTGCGCCGCGTCAGGCACCAAGTCCAGCACCTCCCCAGGCACCATCCGCTGCACCACGCTGGGCATCAGGTGCGCCTCGTCAGGCACCAGGAGCGCCACGCCTGGCACCGGGTGCGCCTCGTCGGGCACCATCCGGTTCACCACGCCCGGCATCAGGTGCGCCACGCCTGGCACCGGGTGCGCCTCGTCAGGCACCATCCGGGGCACCACGCCGGGCATCAGGTGCGCCTCGTCAGGCACCAGGTGCACCACGCCATGCGCCTCGTCAGGCACCAAGTGAGGCATCGGGTGCGCCGCGTCAGGCACCAAGTCCAGCACCTCCCCAGGCACCATCCGCTGCACCACAATGGGCATCAGGTGCGCCTCGTCAGGCACCAGGAGCGCCACGCCTGGCACCGGGTGCGCCTCGTCGGGCACCATCCGGTTCACCACGCCCGGCATCAGGTGCGCCACGCCTGGCACCGGGTGCGCCTCGTCAGGCACCATCCGGGGCACCACGCCGGGCATCAGGTGCGCCTCGTCAGGCACCAGGTGCACCACGCCATGCGCCTCGTCAGGCACCAAGTGAGGCATCGGGTGCGCCGCGTCAGGCACCAAGTCCAGCACCTCCCCAGGCACCATCCGCTGCACCACGCTGGGCATCAGGTGCGCCTCGTCAGGCACCAGGAGCGCCACGCCTGGCACCGGGTGCGCCTCGTCGGGCACCATCCGGTTCACCACGCCCGGCATCAGGTGCGCCACGCCTGGCACCGGGTGCGCCTCGTCAGGCACCATCCGGGGCACCACGCCGGGCATCAGGTGCGCCTCGTCAGGCACCAGGTGCACCACGCCATGCGCCTCGTCAGGCACCAAGTGAGGCATCGGGTGCGCCGCGTCAGGCACCAAGTCCAGCACCTCCCCAGGCACCATCCGCTGCACCACGCTGGGCATCAGGTGCGCCTCGTCAGGCACCAGGAGCGCCACGCCTGGCACCGGGTGCGCCTCGTCGGGCACCATCCGGTTCACCACGCCCGGCATCAGGTGCGCCACGCCTGGCACCGGGTGCGCCTCGTCAGGCACCATCCGGGGCACCACGCCGGGCATCAGGTGCGCCTCGTCAGGCACCAGGTGCACCACGCCATGCGCCTCGTCAGGCACCAAGTGAGGCATCGGGTGCGCCGCGTCAGGCACCAAGTCCAGCACCTCCCCAGGCACCATCCGCTGCACCACGCTGGGCATCAGGTGCGCCTCGTCAGGCACCAGGAGCGCCACGCCTGGCACCAGGTGCGCCTCGTCGGGCACCATCCGGTTCACCACGCCCGGCATCAGGTGCGCCACGCCTGGCACCGGGTGCGCGCCTCGTCAGGCACCATCCGGGGCACCACGCCGGGCATCAGGTGCGCCTCGTCAGGCACCATCCGGTGCACCACGCCGGGCATCAGGTGCGCCACGCCTGGCGCCTCGTCGCTCAATGAATAACATAACTCCACACGTAACAGCCTCATTACTTTATAACTGACCCATTAATCATTGATGTGAATAACATAACTCCACACGTAACAGCCTCATTACTTTATAACTAACTCATTAATATCATCCAAGTTTCATCCCGCATCGCAATCATCTTCATTGATCTGAATAACATAACTCCACACGTAACAGCCTCATTACTTTATAACTGACCCATTAATCATTGATGTGAATAACATAACTCCACACGTAACAGCCTCATTACTTTATAACTAACTCATTAATATCATCCAAGTTTCATCCCGCATCGCAATCCTCTTCATT
>JAVKPL010010101.1:0-2500 GCA_032173675.1 Gastrolobium villosum | reverse complement strand
GCGCCACGCCTGGCACCGGGTGCGCCTCGTCGGGCACCATCCGGTTCACCACGCCCGGCATCAGGTGCGCCACGCCTGGCACCGGGTGCGCCTCGTCAGGCACCATCCGGGGCACCACGCCGGGCATCAGGTGCGCCTCGTCAGGCACCAGGTGCACCACGCCATGCGCCTCGTCAGGCACCAAGTGAGGCATCGGGTGCGCCGCGTCAGGCACCAAGTCCAGCACCTCCCCAGGCACCATCCGCTGCACCACGCTGGGCATCAGGTGCGCCTCGTCAGGCACCAGGAGCGCCACGCCTGGCACCGGGTGCGCCTCGTCGGGCACCATCCGGTTCACCACGCCCGGCATCAGGTGCGCCACGCCTGGCACCGGGTGCGCCTCGTCAGGCACCATCCGGGGCACCACGCCGGGCATCAGGTGCGCCTCGTCAGGCACCAGGTGCACCACGCCATGCGCCTCGTCAGGCACCAAGTGAGGCATCGGGTGCGCCGCGTCAGGCACCAAGTCCAGCACCTCCCCAGGCACCATCCGCTGCACCACGCTGGGCATCAGGTGCGCCTCGTCAGGCACCAGGAGCGCCACGCCTGGCACCGGGTGCGCCTCGTCGGGCACCATCCGGTTCACCACGCCCGGCATCAGGTGCGCCACGCCTGGCACCGGGTGCGCCTCGTCAGGCACCATCCGGGGCACCACGCCGGGCATCAGGTGCGCCTCGTCAGGCACCAGGTGCACCACGCCATGCGCCTCGTCAGGCACCAAGTGAGGCATCGGGTGCGCCGCGTCAGGCACCAAGTCCAGCACCTCCCCAGGCACCATCCGCTGCACCACGCTGGGCATCAGGTGCGCCTCGTCAGGCACCAGGAGCGCCACGCCTGGCACCGGGTGCGCCTCGTCGGGCACCATCCGGTTCACCACGCCCGGCATCAGGTGCGCCACGCCTGGCACCGGGTGCGCCTCGTCAGGCACCATCCGGGGCACCACGCCGGGCATCAGGTGCGCCTCGTCAGGCACCAGGTGCACCACGCCATGCGCCTCGTCAGGCACCAAGTGAGGCATCGGGTGCGCCGCGTCAGGCACCAAGTCCAGCACCTCCCCAGGCACCATCCGCTGCACCACGCTGGGCATCAGGTGCGCCTCGTCAGGCACCAGGAGCGCCACGCCTGGCACCGGGTGCGCCTCGTCGGGCACCATCCGGTTCACCACGCCCGGCATCAGGTGCGCCACGCCTGGCACCGGGTGCGCCTCGTCAGGCACCATCCGGGGCACCACGCCGGGCATCAGGTGCGCCTCGTCAGGCACCATCCGGTGCACCACGCCGGGCATCAGGTGCGCCACGCCTGGCGCCTCGTCGCTCAATGAATAACATAACTCCACACGTAACAGCCTCATTACTTTATAACTGACCCATTAATCATTGATGTGAATAACATAACTCCACACGTAACAGCCTCATTACTTTATAACTAACTCATTAATATCATCCAAGTTTCATCCCGCATCGCAATCCTCTTCATTGATCCGAATAACATAACTCCACACGTAACAGCCTCATTACTTGATAACTGACCCATTAATCATTGATGTGAATAACATAACTCCACACGTAACAGCCTCATTACTTTATAACTAACTCATTAATATCATCCAAGTTTCATCCCGCATCGCAATCCTCTTCATTGATGTGAATAACATAACTCCACACGTAACAGCCTCATTACTTTACAACTAACTCATTAATATCATCCAAGTTTCATCCCGCATCGCAATCCTCTTCATTGATCTGAATAACATAACTCCACACGTAACAGCCTCATTACTTTATAACTGACCCATTAATCATTGATGTGAATAACATAACTCCACACGTAACAGCCTCATTACTTTATAACTAACTCATTAATATCATCCAAGTTTCATCCCGCATCGCAATCCTCTTCATTGATCCGAATAACATAACTCCACACGTAACAGCCTCATTACTTTATAACTGACCCATTAAATCATTGATGTGAATAACATAACTCCACACGTAACAGCCTCAGTACTTTATAACTAACTCATTAATATCATCCAAGTTTCATCCCGCATCGCAATCCTCTTCATTGATCCGAATAACATAACTCCACACGTAACAGCCTCATTACTTTATAACTGACCCATTAATCATTGATGTGAATAACATAACTCCACACGTAACAGCCTCGTTACTTTATAACCAACTCATTAATATCGTCCAAGTTTCATCCCGCATCGCAATCCTCTTCATTGATCTGAATAACATAACTCCAGACGTAACAGCCTCATTACTTTATAACCGACCCATTAATCATTGATGTGAATAACATAACTCCACACGTAACAGCCTCGTTACTTTACAACTAACTCATTAATATCATCCAAGTTTCATCCCGCATCGCAATCCTCTTCATTGATCCGAATAACATAACTCCACACGTAACAGCCTCATTACTTGATAACTGACCCATTAATCATTGATGT
>JAVKPL010010100.1:0-41494 GCA_032173675.1 Gastrolobium villosum | reverse complement strand
TAGCACGAAAATATCCATTTAAAATTCCATCTTTCACCTAGATACATCTATCTCATCGACTTAGCATGCATTTTAACACTTAAGTTCATCAACCAACGTTCAAATTATCAAAATTCATAATTTTACATCTTCAAATCATGTTATACTCATGAAAACACAAAGGGAAGTGTTGAGGCATATACCCATGAGCTTCAAAACAGCAAAAGGGGTGCTCTTGGAGCTCACCAACAGCTCTACAAATCCGACTTCACAAGGTGCATGAAAATACACAAAAGCTTGGTCCTTTCTCTTCAAAGATCACACTTTGAAGCTCACAATGCCATGACAATGGCTCTCACACACAAACCACAAGGGCAGCCCCTCAACACCTCAAAAGGCAGTGCCAAAACTCAGAAACAAGGTCACCAACACCCTCCCAATGCTCACTCTCACTCACCACAAGTGTTTAGGTGGAGATTTCATGATAAAAACCCTTTGGAAGGTCAGAAAATGCTGGAGGAAGACCAGGGCAGCAGCCACCAGCTGACCAGCCACCCAAGACTCACGTAGGACAATAGGAATGTCTAGGGTTTTGTGCAAATAAGAGTATTTATAGCCATTCACGTTTTAATCGCGCAGTATTAGCATTAATAGCTATGCAAAACATTTTAATCCCAAACTTTGGAATCTAAACCTACTCATTTTTCTAATATTTTTCATATTTTTATTTTATTTTTTGGAGTACCTTTCTGGTACGCGCTTTTCAATAGCAAGTATCAGTTCTGGCACCAGTTCTCATTATTTTAACTTGAAACTTGTTTTACATGTCCTATATAATATTCTAGGAATATTCATGCACTTATTATAATTTTTCGGGATACTTCACCGGTATGCATTTATACCGAGTAGCAGAACCGGTCTCTGCGCTTTTCGTCCGAAAAGTGACTTTCAGCATTATTACTCACTTACTATAATTATTAGAGCCTCATAAAAATTATTAGGATCAATTATGGAATTATTTCCTAATTATCACATTTAATTAATTAATCTCCTTAATTAGCGGTGCGGGTTCTTACATTCACCCCACTTTTTTAAGGATTTTATCCTCAAAATCAGAAACATACCTGTCTCGAAAGTCGGGATACTACCGGAGAAGCTCTTCCTCTCGCTTCCAGAATTATCCTTCAGGAATTCTGCCCGTTCATCGTATTTTGACCACGAAAATGATCTTACGCCTCAGTTGCTTCTCGCCACGATCGAGAATTCTTAGTGGTTCGACGGGAGATCTTCAAGTTCTCCCGAACCCCAGAATAGAATTCCCTCATGCATGTTTCTGTCTACGGAAACAAGTTAAAATTAAAGTTGGATTATATGCAAACAAAACTCAGTTATTAGCTAATTTGATTTGATCAGGAATTACCTGTATTTGAAACCCTTCCAACATGCCAAATCTAACAAAAGAATATACCACCTATGGCATGAACAACATCCACAATGGGTTTCCATGCTTCCACTTTCTCTTTCGTCCATATGCCTGGCATGTGTGGATACCTTCAGTCAATTATATCTTTTTGATGTTTAATATATTAGTTCATCGAAGCAAAATTCAAAATTAAACTTACCAAATATGACATGATTTTTCATCACTTCATAAAAAATTATTGATTTACTTACGGGAACCCTGTTACTGCATTGGAAATGCAAATGAAACATGGATCTGGAACCGAAATAGATTGATCTAGCAATGACAATTGGGAGAAACAATAATACTAAGCACCAATACAAAGAATACAAAATGAATTACGAGAGGAAAAAAAGTGCACCTTCTTCTTCACGCTCATTGTGATTCTTCACTGAGTGATATACCTTCTAGAATATTCTAGCTTGCATTGTCGTTCAAGTTTGATTCATTTGATGGATATGAGAGAATATGAATGAGAAAGTGTAGAGAGAGAAAATAGAGAAAAAGAGGGAAAAATTTAAAATTAGACGAATTAGGCGCGAGAAAGAAAAAGAAAAGAGAACGAGAAATGAGTTTGCCATTGTTGGCAGCTATATGGGTTCAGAATTCATAGAGGATAAACAAAAGAGGTAGAGGATGGTTTAACGCATGCCCTGATTTCAAAGCAAAATTGAGATTTTTATAAAATTTTATCCGATATAAAGGGGTGTGACTAAATTGTCGTAGCTAAATAGCGTTTTTCTTGTAGTGATTCTATAATCTTTCGGTTTAGTTAGGCGTCTTTTTTGTGTTAGTTTTGATTATTTTGTAGATATATTTTTTACTTATGTGACTCATTTTATTTGAAGCGCCAACTTCACGGTTATTTGGAGGGGGTATATAGGGGTGTTAACGGGCTGAGCCGAGCCGAGCTGAACTTTGGTCTTAAGAGGCTAAGCCTGTGTTTAAATGTGTCAGTCTTACCAAGCCTGTTACCTATTATGAATATAATTATCGGCCTGTGGCCTGTCTTTTTACAACAAATAAAAGTCTGGTTTAGCCTGTTAGCCTGTTTAAAACAAATAAGACAACAAAAATTTATCCAAACAGAATATACAATCAACAACACTAGTAATTCCATAAATACTCATAAATTCAATGTTTATCCAAACAGCATAATATAGAACAAAATCATCAAAAAATTTGTTTAACCAATAAAATGAAGCGAAATGGATTGAGGAGAGAGAGATGACTAGTACAAGCAAAATAAAAAATGTAAAATAAAAATAAAAATTAATATACTAGGCAAGCCTGATAGGTTCTAAGGCCAAGCTTTTTAATTAGAGCATGAGGCTTTTTTTATTAAACGAGCTTTTATACAAGTCGAAGCCCGGTTCAAACAACCAATTTTAGACATGTAAGCTCAGGCCTTTACCAGCCGAGCCAAAGGCCCCTGGTTTGTTAGCACCCCTAGGGGTATAGCTGGAAAATTATACCATTTTTATTAATATATATATATATATATATATATATACACATACTATGAAGCACCGACACTTCAAAAACCCTGATGTGTCGTGTCCGACATTTCCTTACACTCTCAGACATTCCGACACTCTCCGACACTTCAACACGCGTTATAAAAATTCAAAAAAAGTTCAAAGGTTGCGTTGCGTTGAGTTTTTAGTTCCAACTATTAAATTCGTTGGATCACAATTACCATTTTATTGAGTTTAATATAAATATTTGGGATATCTTATGTTTCTTTGCAAAATTTATGAATATTATAAGTTTAGATTCATTTTTTGTTAAATTATCGAATATTAAATATAATATATACTACATACATTAAAATATTATTTAATATCAAAACGTGTCCTAACGTGTCGAAATCTAACATTTTTTAGAATTAACGTGTCGTATCGTGTCACGTGTCCCGTGTCGGTATCGGTGCTACATAGTATATATATATATATATATATATATATATATATATATATATATATATGATAGGATATTATATATATGATATATGTCAAATTTGAAGTTTGACACCTCATCTGAGAGCCGTCAGATCAAAAAAGATCAACGGTGTCACATGCTTACAAATCAAAGTCGTTGATCTAACGGTTTTTAGATGAGGTGTCAAATTTGATACGGGTGTCAAAAGATCCTACCTCATATATATATATATATATATATATATATATATATATATATGGGTTAGATCATTTTACACCGGTGTAAGTTATTCTTTCAATCTTGTCCGTTGATTCCACTTATATCTAAGGGCTCAAATTTTTTAATAATGTGAGCCATTGGATACAAGTGGATCAATGGTTAAGATTGAGTGTAAGACTTCTAACTCTTACACCGGTGTAAGAATATCCTACCCTATATATATATATATATATATATTTTTCTTATGTTGTAGGAAAAATGTTACCTCATGTTGTAGAGATAAAAATATAAGTGGGACACATAGGTAGGAGGAGAGAGAAAAAAGAGTGGTGGGATCCAATCATCCAACCTTTTTATGTGTAGGAAAGTTGTTTATCTCATGTAAAATGAGATAAACATAACCCTATATATGTATATATAGGAAAAAGTATTTCTCCAGTTACCGGAGATAAAATTATTTACAGTGAGCTCAAAACGACGTCGTTTCGGGTTATAAGATTAAAAAATTATAATGATAAAGACTAATATAACCATGTAATATATTATAATTACAAAAACACTTTGATTTTTGGTCTAAAACGACGTCATTTTGAGCTCACTGGAGATAACTTTATCTCCGGTGACTAGAGAAATCCTTTACCCATATATATATGGTAAAATTATTCCTGCAACCACTTTACGTACAACAACGACATGTGTATGGTTATGATTCCCCTCATTTGATGCTTTTATCTTTTGTATGCTTTCAGGTATATATACTGTAAGTATTTGATTGCTGCACGTACAGCTGCTGTAGAAATATAAATCCATATACATGTACATAAAAATATATATATATATATATATATATATATATATATTAATAAAAATATAAATAAATGTTAATTATTAAGTTTGGATTAAGCATAACACACCTAAGGCTCTAACTTGATACTCAAATTTTAAGATTCATAATTTTGTAATATATAATTATAATTTGTATGATTATTATATTCATTTACACAATAAATGAAGGCTACGACGCGTGGATTTAATTAGTAATTTTCTTATTTTTATTTTTATTTTTGTAAATTTTAATTAGTAATTTTCGTGTAGCAAGATCTCTTTGATGACCTATTCTTCGGGTTGACCAAGACATCCCATGATTGTCGTCAGGTAGAGGCTGTTAGAATTGCAAATTTGCATTATATTTGGCAGGGTCACTAATTCCATACATGGCTAAACATAGAATAAAACGTATTATTTAAAAGCATGAATCCCCCCAAAGCAAATCAAGCTGATTGGAAAAACCCAACGGACTTCATTAAGTTTTTTTCTTCATCAAATAATATAACAATCAATGGCAATCCCAAAGAGCACGTTGGTCGTGTTTCTCAGTGCTCTTCTTGTTTGTTCACTTTTCGTCCAGCATGTTGAGGGCACAGGCACACCCCCCTTAAGTTATGGTGCAATGAGACATGACATTGCTCCTGGATGCAGCCGAAAAAATCCTGCTGCTTGCCATGCACGGCCTGCTAACCCATACACAAGAGGTTGCACCCTAGGAACCCGATGCCAAAGACCCGGTGATGACGAGGAAGGTGACAAGGACGATGACGAGAAAGCTGAAAATGGAAAAGGATTGAATTGGCCATGATTGTCATTTTATTGATGAAGTTTAGTTTACTCAAATAATTAATTCTTGAAAAAAGCCTCGTTCATCCATGCATGCAGCTTTTGTACGTACTAGCTCCTCCATGTCTAACATACAGAAGGAATGATATTATTTAAGTAATTTGTGACCCATAATGGGACACTTTATGTTTGCGTTGGTGCCATTGATTTTTTTTCTTTTTTATTTAAGAAAAAACAGTTTATACTTTTTATATTCTCGTAATTAACGTAATTTTATAAACTATGGTTCTCTTTTGTTATTGATTTAAATTAAAAGAGAGAATCCATATGCTTTAATTTTTTATGATCTACTCACAAATTGATTAAATTTTATATGTATATATACAATATATACCCATAATAATTATTAGCCACAAAAAAACTATAATATAATTATATTATAAACGAAATCTCCCATTTTAGTCTCTAACTTATTTTTTTCTCTAAATTTATCATTAATGATTATTCATTTAAAAAACATAAAGTGGTAGAATTGTAACGTACCTTATTATTTATTTAAAAATGAGAAGATATATAATTTTTAAATTTTAAATAATTTTTACTTTCACGTAAAAAAAATATAGATTGTGGAGCACATAAATACGCTTTTATCTGTAAAATATATCAAATAAAATTAGATACAAGGTCAGACGCACATTTTAATATATTTGTATTAAAATTTACATTATTACATTAAGTTAAATATGAGCATTAAAAAATCGAGAGAAATTTTGATATGCTTGTCTATTATATTTTTAGGCTATATATAGAGTGTGATATGTAACAAAAAGAATAGCTCGTAACTAAATTATTTTTTATTGTATAGATAAATTTCACACTAATGTATTGTAAGAGAATACCAACTTATTGAAGCATTTATATGCCGATTCCTTTATTGTAAAACTCACCATCTTGTCAGCATGTTTATTGCATTTGCCATCTTCTCATATAAAAGTTTAGACCCCCAAAGCATTGGTTTTAGCTACTAATTGTTATTATTTAAACAAATAAGTTTTTTATAAAACCAATTCCCTTTTTTAAATTGCTAATGAATAATTTAAGTCAAAAGTCTATCATTTTTCTTTTATTTTTAGTTAAAATTTAAAAAATTAACTCATATATAGTTTGCTGGTGGTTAAGGGTGCGGAGGAAATCCTTGCTCTCTCAATCCATGAAAGGGACTAGTCTCATCCTATGTGTGGGGTGAGGAAATCCTTGGGTATATCAAAAAAAAAAAAGGTGCCGAGGAAAAGGTGATAGATTTGAAGTAGGCTTAGGCGCAAGGGTGGATAAAAACTTAGAAGCTAAAAGCTCCTTTTTTGTATTATTGTATATGTTAAATATGCTAATTATTGTATTATTGTAAGAAGCTCATTTGTTGTATTATTGTATATGTTAAATATGCTAATTATTGTATTATTGTAAGAAGCTCATTTAGATACTTTCTGTTTATTACATTACGCGTATAGTTTCAATTATGCATGATATCTGTTATAGCATGAGAAAGGCACATATTTTATAAGATGTAGAAAGGGCGGATGGCTCACAGGACAATTAAAAAAATATTCCTTAATTATACCAATCAATCAACAACTATAAATAATGAATTAAAAAAATATTCCTTAATTATACCTATCAATCATAATGCAACAACTATAGATAAAGAATTGGACCCCTAATATTTTTAAGAGGTCCAGAAATTCACTCATGACAATCCATATATAAATAAAGGGTTAAATCAACAAGTACACACAGTTCATCCCATAATCTCTCAGGTATCTCCTTCGTAGATATCTGAGAGTAGACACACAGATCCAAAAGAAACATACAGAACAGTTTCAATTTTCAAACGCCAAGGCCACGCTGTTGTCATTGCAATAATCAATTTTGTCCCATTTCTTCATTAAATAAACCAACAATGGCAAAGAGCATGTTGGTTTTGTTCCTTAGTGCTCTTCTTGTTTGTTCACTTTTCGTCCAGCGTGCTGAGGGAGATTTCATAGCTTATGAGGGAATAATTAAAGACATTGATCATAAAGGATGCAGCATACAAAATCCCAAAGCCTGCAAAGTGCAGCCTACGCATGCTAACCCATGGAAAAGATCGTGCGAACCAGATGCCGACCCAAAGGGAAAGACAAGAAGGGAGACAAATTGGGATGACCGTGACTGTTGTTTTATTGATTTTAAAAGGAGAGAATGAGAGATTTTATATTGTTTTATTGTTTATTTATTAGGTAAAACTAATCTTATGTTGCATATAAGAGAGTGTATCTTATGATTTTGATTTTGTTTCATAATATAAGATACATTTTCTATTTTCTTATGTAACATAAGATTAGTTTTATCTATATATTTATTTTCATGTTTTCTGTGAGTTGTGTGTGCCTTTTGTATTATTTGAGTCTTCATATCAAAATTACATAAAGGAATAATTTGCTTTTGACTAATATATGTGACCAATCGTTCACTCTATATGCTAAATTTAGACTACATCATCTGTGTTGGTTCCACTGATTTTGTTTAAGAACATTTTGTGTTTATATCTCTCATAACATAATTTTATTGATTGACATTAGAAGACGTACATTTTCAATAAAAATAATAATTATCTTTGTTGCATAAAAGACATTTCAACTAATGTATTGTAAGAGAACACCATGAACATTGGAAGCATTTGCATTTTTGTGCCGAGTCCTTTGTTTTAAAAGTCACAAGTTGTGTCCAAATGGTGGTAGTCCGGTTGATGCATGGGAGCTAAGCAAGTGGGGGTGAGAGCATGTGTTCGATCCTCCCCAGTACCATCTTTGGGAGAGGTTTAAAGTCTTAATCCTGGATCCGCCCCGAATCGGACTAGTCGCGAAGCGATGAACCGATTGGGATATTTAAAAAAAAAAATAAAACAAAAAGTCACCGAGTTGTCAGCATGTTTATTAGGTCTGCCTTCTTGTCATCGCAAAGTTTAAACCCACCAAAGTATTGGTTTTAGCTAGCAAGTGTTGTTTTTTTTTTTTTTGGATAAAAGCAAGTGTTGTTTTTTAAACAAATAGGATTTTTATAAATTTTTGTTCTCTTTTTTTATGAGCCAATAAATAATTTAAGCTTAAATTTTTTCATTGAAAGAAGTTATGTTAACGGATCCTGTAATTGTTGTTTTAATTGAAAGAAGTTTTTCAAAATTGAGTTTTCCAATCGAAGATGTGATCACGCTATTCATGAGGAAAGAAATGATGGAGGCTGGAATTCAGAAAATCCCATCTTCCAGTATAGTTCTCATTTGATTTAACATAATTTTTTTGGCTTCTCCATTGAATCTCTTTGTAAAGGCATTTTTTCTTCTTCTTTGATCACATAAATATAAATATTAGGTATTTTAACAAGTTACTAATGGAACAGATTCTCAAGATATAAATAATATAAAGTGTTGGATCATTTCTATACTAGGAGCAAAACAAGTAAAATAACTCACAGATAAAGGAGCTGAAACTCTATCTATTATTATCTCTTTCACAGGATTGTTTGATTTGAAATAAAAGGACCTATTTATAAGCCAAAATACAAAAGCTTAAAGACTCCAAACAACACAACTCTTCATAACTAAAGAGCCAAACGACACAACTCTTAATAACTAAAAATACACAACTCTTCATAACTAAAACCACTATAATTAAAGTTTATCTAACAAATCTCCTCTATAAACTTAAATATTCCTTCCATCCTTCATGCCAATCATCCTTTTGCAATTCTCAAGAAGTAAATTCGGCAATGGTTTTGTAAAAATATCGTCGACCTGATCCCGACTTGCCACGTGTATTAGCTCCACATTACCTTCCTTTACTTGATCTCGGATGAAATAGAAACAGATGTCAATATGCTTGCTTCTTTCATGATTGACCGGGTTCTTAGCTAACTCTATTGCTGACTTGTTGTCAACCCGAAGTGAGAGATCCGACCTCGTGCATGTGAGATAGCGTAGACTTCGGTACTTGCTTGCATCAACTCTTTCTCCTCCATCAAACTTAGAAAGTTTTGCGTCGGGTTCCATAGGAGTTGAAACTGAGTTACAGTCTGCCATTTTAAACTTTTTCAGGATCTCCTTTGCATATCTTTCTTGTGACACAAATATTCCTGCCTCGCTTTGTCTGACCTCCAAACCGAGAAAGTATTTCATCAAGCCGAGATCTTTCATCTCGAACTCCCTAGCCATTGTTCTTTTGAACTCTTGTATCAACTTGTCATTATTCCCCATAAAAATAAGGTCATCAACATAAAGAGCAACAAATAACAGATTACTTTCACTCTTTTTTACATATAAAGCATGTTCATAAGGGCATTGCTCGAACCCGGATTGTTTGAAGTACGTATCAATCCGAGTATTCCAAGCTCGCGGTGCCTGTTTTAGCCCATAAAGTGTCTTCCTCAATCTCAACACCTTCTTCTCTTCTCCGACCTTCATGTACCCGAGTGGTTGTTCGACATAGAGTTCCTCTTCAAAAATGCCATTCAAGAATGTCGACTTAACATCCATCTGATATAATGACCATCCGTATTGAGCTACTTGTGAAATCAGTAGCTGAATTGTCTCCATTCTCGCAACTGGGGCAAATACCTCGTCATAGTCAATTCCGGCCTTTTGCTTGTATCCCTTCGCAACGAGCCAGGCTTTGTATTATTCTATCTCCCCCTGGGCATTCATCTTCTTCTTGTATACCCACTACACTCCAATAGGCTGACTACCCAATGGTAACTCGGCTAACTCCCATGTGTTATTTTGTTCAATTGCTTCAATCTCCTCATCCATGGCGGATTGCCATTTCTTATCTCGGATCGCCTCTTCAAAAATTACGTCTTCTGAATCTGTCAAAAGACAGACAAGATGCACTTCATTAGTTGAGTCATACAAGTCTTGCAGACTCCTCATTCTGGGTTGTCCGGGTTCATCCTCATCAGGAACTCTAGGATTTGTCGGGTAAGCAACGTGTGTAGTCATATCTGAAGTGACCCCGGATGAACTGCTCCAATCCTACTCATCTTCTTCATTAAACCGAACATCCTGGCTCACCATCACCTTCTTCTTGACGGGGTCAATCACCTTATATCCTTTTGTTTTCTCATCATATCCAATAAACAAAAACTTCTTACTTTTGTCTTCGAGCTTGGTTCTTTGCTGGTCCGGTATGTGTGCTTAAGCAACACTACCGAACACTTTGAGATGAGTCACTCTTGGCTTTTGACCGCTCCATGCTTCTTGTGGCGTTCTATCTTTCAAGCTCGAATGCGGACATCGGTTCTGCATATATACAGCACACTGCACAGCTTCCGCCCAAAACTCCTTCGGCATCTTGCTTTTTAACATCGACCGAACTATGTCAAGGATAGTCTGGTTCTTCCTCTCAGCTACGCCGTTCTGCTGTGGTGAGTACGAGGCTGTCAGAAATCTCCTTATATCGTGCTCTTCGCAAAACTTCATGAAGTCTGTTGAGACGTACTCCCCACCTCGGTCAGAGCGGACCGACTTGATATATCTCTCGGTTGCATGTTCAACCATCACTTTGAATTTCTTGAACACCTCGAATACTTCAGACTTTTCCTTCAGAAAATAAATCCAAGTCTTTCGTAAAAAGTCATGAATAAAAGAAACAAAGTACCTTTTTCCACTGAACGACCCTGGAGTGATTGGTCCACATAGATCTGTATAAATTAGATCCAGAGGTTGCTTAGCCCGATATCCTGTCGTTTTTTGAAACGAGTTCCTTGCATGCTTGCCAAATACGCATTCTTCACAGAATTTTCCTTCATAATTTATTTTTGGTAACCCTTCCACCATGTTCTTTTTTACCAACTCGGTTAGACCACCATGATGTAAATGGCCAAACCGATGATGCTATAAGGACGCCTTATCTTCCACCTCGACTTGCAAACAACCGACTTGCACACTCCTCAAACTTAGCTTGTACATACGATTTTTCTCCATTTCAACTCGGGCCACCAAATGACCTTGCTTGTCTTTTTAATTGAGAACTCGGTCTGTCATGAGAACCGAGTAACCATTCTCCATCAATTGTCCCATGCTTAAGATATTACTTTTGAGATCCGGTACGTAATACACATCCCGGATTGACCCAACTCGTTCATCCTTTTGTAAGAAACACACCGTACTTCGGCCCTTGACCTCGATCTTTGAAGCATCCCCGAACGAAACATGTCCGGTTTCAACCATCTTCATGTCTTTAAACAGGTCCTTGTGTCCGCACATATGATTGCTAGCACCAGTATCGAGATACCACTCCGTATCGCTTTCCGAGTTGTCTCCACCATTTGCCATCAACAAAATTCCATCATCTTTTACTTCTCCTTCTACAGCAAAGTTAGAAGTATCCTCCACTCTTATCTCATTTCGGCAATCTTTTGCAAAATGACCGACCTTCCCACAGTTATAGCACTTTTCCGAGTTGCAATCCTTCGCAAAATGTCCAAATTTACCACACTTATAACACTCGATGTTTGAATTATTTGACCACCGTCCTCGTCCACGACCTCGGCCTCTTCTACGCCAGTTTTGTTGACTTGATTGTCCTACCTCATCATTGCATCCTTCTTGACCTCGGCCTCTACCACCTCGGCCACAACCATTACGGCCACGACCTCGTCCTCGAGAATTTCGAGAATAGAAGACTTTCTCCTCCTTTATTGTTGCCTTGGTTTGAAGCGTCTGCTCAAGCGTCTCCTCCTTTTTCTTCTTTTTTCGTTGTTCATGTGCCTCAAGGGAACCAGTGAGCTCGTCAACCGAGAGCGTAGCTAGATCCTTTGATTCTTCAATGGCACATACGACGTTCTCGTAGTTGTCGGTTAACGACCTCAATATCTTCTCCACCACTCTGGTCTCAGATAATTCCTCTCCATTATGTTTTAACTTATTCACAACGGCTTGAACTCGGGTGATAAAATCGGATACGCCCTCTGAATCTTTCATCTTCATTCCTTCCAACTCGCCACGCAGAGTTTGAAATCGGACCTGCTTAGCTCGGTCAGCTCCTTTATAGACATTCTCCAAAATGTCTCACGCTTCATTAGACGTCGTTGCACTTGCTATCTTCTCAAATCCGGACTCGTCTACAGCTCGGAATAACATGTATAAGGCCGCCTTATCCTTCGCACGTGTCTCTTTCAACGCCTTGTTTTGAGCTGCTGAGAATCCTGCAGTGGATGCAAGTTCAGCAAGACCTTCCTGAATAACCTCCCAAGCATCTTGCGATCCGAGCAGAGCCTTAATCTGAATGCTCCAATTCACATAATCCCCCTTTGTCAGGCGGGGCAACGACATACTGGTGGTGGTCACACTCTCTATAGCTCTGATACCAATTTTTTGAATCGATTTCTATACTAGGAGCAAAACAAGTAAAATAACTCACAGATAAAGGAGCTGAAACTCTATCTATTATTATCTCTTTCACAGGCTTGTTTGATTTGAAATACAAAGGACCTATTTATAGACCAAAATACAAAAGCTTAAAGACTCCAAACAACACAACTCTTCATAACTAAAGAGCCAAACGACAGAACTCTTCATAACTAAAAAGACACAACTCTTCATAATTAAAAAGATACAACTCTTCATAACTAAAATCACTATACTTAAAGTTTATCTTTTTTTTTTTTGGAAACAGAAAAAGTTTAAGTGGGGTTAGACACCGGTATCCCACTAGGGTCAGGGAAGACCCCCCAACCTCTTTGAGGATTTCTGGGAGGGATTACATATCACCCACCAACAAAGTCCTCACATCGGCCAGCGGGGTTTGAACCCACGCCCTTGAGGGGTATGGACCAAACTCTTAGCCAACTGTGCCCACCTTTGTTGGTTACTTAAAGTTTATCTAACATAAAGGAGGGAGAAAAATAAACAAATTTCTTCACCGTGATATTTGAACATTAAAATAGTGATTAAACATTTATACTCTTCCATGAAAGTCAGCTGATTCTTGATAGCTATTATTAGTTAATAAACACTGACCAGTGTACTATTTCATTCAGTAATGAATTGAGTGCTTGTACAGAGACAATGTAGTTTATCACTATTGAATATTGAAAGTCAATCTTTCATGTTGAAATTGGAAGTCTAAAGAGTTAAGATTCAAACATTTGCGCAGAAACTTGAATCAGTTTATGCATCTTGATGCTTGCTTGTGTAGAAATACAGTGCCTCTTGATTATATACGTTGAGCAAATACAGAATATAAGCAAGCACATTTTATGTTTCACTACAAAGAAGATATGTAGGTGCTAAGTGTAAAGAAGTGCCGGATGAACTAAGGTGCTAGTTTTGGCACTCTTGTTCAGTGTTCAGTAACCATTAATGCTTGCTGCGGTTCCTTTTCCTCTGGTTCTGCCACCATCAATGCTTGCTGTGGTTCCTTCTCGCCTACTTGTGCTTCTCCATCTTCTAATTGCTGAGACACATGTTGCTTTAAATATTTGAATAGTACGAGCATTATAAAAGCTGCAAGGAAAAATTATATCATAAGAATCAACTATCACAAAGTTGCCAAATCCATATGTATGTCCAGAACTTAATCTATAAGACATGATTTATATTTTAAGGTTCATTGTACAACAAGGAAATATCTATGATAAGCAAAAAAATCTCTCATGAGGCAAGCTTTTGTGTCTACATCCCAATTTCCAAGTAACCTGACACTACTAGTACATTGTTGAGGATGGCTGTAGATTAGTATAAGGGTTTTTATAAGAGTTATGTTGTAGGAAAAGTGAGTTTGTAATGTTATAGAGATTCATTGTGCGTGCCTTAGATTTTTTTTGCTGCGGGCCCCACAAAACGTTGTGTGTAGGAAAGTTTTTTGTGTCATGGAAATGATAGAATAATTGGTCTAAGCTTAGTATAATTGGTCTAAGCTTATGTTAAAATTGCTTAAACAAGTATTACTCTGATGAAATTACAGTTCATGCTATAAACTGCAGCCAACTCTCTCACAAGGGACTTACCTGTGAAGATTCGAGTTTTTATTGATGATAGATTCCACAAGGTCATAAGTACCGATGCCATGACTTTCTTCTTGTGAGTGCAAGCGAACCATGTGTCCAACAACCATAGTTTCAAGAACTCAGCTGCATAACAGAAGCTTTCAATTATTAATGACAAAAATGTGGAAAGACCTACAAAATTTCCAATAAGCAGGTAGACTCATACCTCTCTGGTTTATCTGAGCAGTGTAGCAAGAATAAAGCTTTGGGACACTGAAGCTGACAAGAAATCCTGTTGGTATAATGGCCAATTTAGCAAGACATGTATGATAAGAAGTAAAGTATAATGGAAAATGCAGACTCAGTTTCTGGAAGTTGAAAAGTTTATAGAGTTCATGTTGTCCTCACCAATGGCACATAGCCTCCACATAGTAATGAAGTGGCCATACTCAGCTCCAAGTAGAAGGAAAGGAACTACCTGCAACCAGAAAAGACTAGCTGATGATTTTTTAAGCAGCATTAAGCAATTATGGACCAGATTACAAAACAAAAAAAAATAAAAAAAATTAAGAATTTTGAACTATGGGGATTACTTTCAGGGTCATGGATGGTTCTCCTGAGAATAGAGCTCTCGTCTTTGAAATTGCAAGATTTAAAGCAGGAAGAATCAATTTTGCAAGACGCAAAATGTCATCTTCTTTCAGCTTGAATTCACACTTTTCTTCAATCTGGTTTCTGAAACACAAATGGGAAACTCAAAACAAAGGGAGAGTTTGGAAGATAACAGCACCATCTATGAGAAGCCAGAAGTAAAAATTGTACCTTTGACAAATTGATTTCCTAAAAAACGAAACACCCAAGAAGAGAATCGCTAATTGTGACATAGCCGAGAAAACGCTGAAATAATAAAGTATCAACATCTCATAAGAGAACAAAAAAAAACAGAGTAAACACCTTTTTTTCATCTTTCAATATCTACGAAATCCTTTTTAGTCCTGACAACAAAGAAGGACCAAATTGGTCCCTCGAATGATGAAAAAAGGACAGAAGGACTAAAGTGACCATTTTTTCATAATTTTAGGGAACAATTTGGTACTTTTTTATTGCCAAAGATTAAAAAGGATTTCGTAGATATTGACGGGGACAAAAAAGGTGTTTACTAAAAAAAAAAAGTAAAAAAAAAAAAAAGAAAAAAGAAAAGGGATAGAAGAGAAATTGCAGACCTAAAGTTCAGTCCTTGAGAAAAGCACGAAGATAGTAGACATGAAAACCCAAACCCAAACCAAAGGCTTGATTTTGATACATCTTTCCACATAATCAAATCACTCATCAATTGCCCAACACGTTCTACATCACTTCGACTCTCTTCTTCAATTTCTAAACACAAAATCACCCAAAAAAAAAAGAAAAAGAAAAAATAAGCAATGTTCAATTAAAAAAAATCAAAGTAAAACATTTCAAGGATCAAATATGCATACTTGGAGATAGGGTTGAAGGTTGTACAGAATGAACCAAGTTCAGTTTTTCCTTCTTAGATCGCACGTTATGCCTTCTCTTCTTGTGTTTTCCAACCTCTTCCACAAACCCCACATCTTTTTCTTCTCGAATCTCAACCTCAGAGCGTCTCCTTGATTTTCGAGCATTCCTTGGGGACGCCGCCGCACCCGTTTGAGCCCCTCTGCTTTTGCAGCGCCGCCGCATCCCGGCGGGCTCCGCCAACTCCTCCGCCGCAATTTCAAGCCGGTCGGTGAGACGGGTCTTCAACTTTTTAAGGGGCGAAGGTGATGGGGATTTGGTGATTGTTCCGTTAGACATAGCAGTAGGAAGAGGGTCTTCTTGGATTGGTTTGTCAGCAATGAGAAATGAAGGATTTGAACGATGATATGGCGGTGTAGAAGAACCCATGAATTTGAAAGAAAGAAAGAAAATTGTGGGATTGGGTGAGAAAAGGGTTTTAGTTTTGAGATGATTTTTGTGGAGATTGTGGTGGCGGGGCGAAATGCAAAAGTTTCAGGATTGCGAAGTTCGGAGCTTCAGTGGTTACTTGAATTTGAATTTAGTAGCCGTTGGAGAATGGATAAGTCTTTCTTACAATATTGGTGTTTTTTTTTTTAAATTTATAGAGTGGCGGCGGTGAATGTCACAATAATATTTTCGGTGGTTACTTGGAACAGTAACGAGACTCTCACATTTTTTGCAATTTTTTTTTATCAATGTGTCATGTAAATAATGTTTTTTTTATTTTATTGTCACGTACTGAAGTTCGTTACTACTAGTAGAAAATTTGATAGCGAATAATTTCATGACACATTGCACACTTGAAAAGTTGATTGTCATTTGTCCAAAAGTTGTTTTTTTTTTTTTAAAAAAAACATTTTTCACTTTAAGTTTGTTTAGATGTCTTCTTTTAAAAAAAAAAGCAAAAGTCACGAAAAAATCAAAAATCTACTTTTTTTTTAAAGGATAAAAATTTTAACTTAAAAAAAAAAAGTAGAAATCAAAAGTCAAATATTTTTTTCAAAAACTAAATATTTTTATAAAAATATAAATAACTTCAACTTTTATAAGGAGTACTTCTAAAATAAAGAAGAGATAAAAGCTACTTTTTCTAAAACTTAAACAAACAGGCTCTATGTTCGCTACCAGGGATAACGAAATTGGTGCACTATGTGCCACAATCTCATCGCTCGATCAGAATTAATGTACCAATAATAATAAAAAAAGAAGAAGAAAAAATGAATTTATTAATGTATGAATAACAATTGATGTATCAATAATAATCAAAATTAGTGTACCAATCAAATTAACTTTTAATTTTGTACCAATAATAATTAATGTATCAATCACCATCACTTCGGAAGGCCATAACTTTTGATTCGAATATCCAAATCAGATGATTTTTTATTTTATTTCATATAACTTTTTGAGTATGCAATGACATCTCATTTGGCATATTTTATCTCTTACAAACATCGTTCGAATTTGTAACAGTGGTGTCACAAACAATTAATGTATCAATCACCAATCACAATTAATGTACCAATAAAAATTAATTGTGATTGGTGATTGGTGCATTAATTAAATAGCATTTTCCTTCATTTTTTTTTTTTTGATTATGATTGATAAATTAATTCTATCTGGGCAATGCACATAGCACAGCAAGTTTGCTACCCCGGTAGCGAACTTCGTCCATTCAGCTTTTCTGGCGAAAGTGTGCCACGTGTTACGAAATTATTGGCTACCAAGTTCCCCACAAAGTGAATTTGGACACGTGGCATTCAACTTTTCCTGCCAAAGGGTGCCACGTGTTAAGAAATCATTGGCTACCAAGTTCGCTACCACTGTTCCTAAAATATTCGATATATTTTTTTAGGGAAAAATGTTTCTGCAGTTAATGCAGATAAATTATCTGCATTTATTCCCAAAACGACGTCGTTTTGGTATTGAAATTTTAAAAAATTATAAATATAAAGACCATTATAACCCTGAAATAAATTAAAATTACAAAAATATCATGATTTCCGCCTCAAAACGACGTCGTATTGGTTTCCAGAAAAAGCAAACCCATTTTTTTATTAAATACTACAAAATGCAATTTATTTATATTTGTTAGAATGTTTTATAATTGAGGCCATGAATCAATTGTAGTTTTCCTTATTTTTATAAAAAATGGGCTAAGTCATTATCCATACAGGGAAGCAGTATAAAGCTCATTTAATTAAGTGATCCTTTTGTTTGAGTTTGGATTTCTGTAAACTGATTAATGTAGGTAATATTGTAGGCCTAACCTATAGGCCATGAAGGGAAGGGGACTATGGTTAATAAATTTGGCTTGGTCCCCTCTGTATTCACTATATTGAAAAATTGTCACTCCACAACTTGCCTTATCGAAAGTTGTGAACATGGAGTGGTGTGAATTACAGAAAAAGATCACGATCCTTTCAACCTTTGCAGAAATATCAGAGCAAGCACTGTAATTGAGATATTAAATTTTTTGATTCTTTTTTTTTTTGTTTCCCTAAACAAAATTTAAATCGATTCATCTTGGGGAAAAAAAATAAATCGGTTTTACCAAACGAGTTTTCCATCCATTTCTGCTCCCGATAACATAAATTAAAAAAAAAAATGATTTCAGGAAGGTTGTCATGCACACCCTACATACACCAACACTATACGGGCAAAATTGAAACCACCAATGTTCAAGAATAATGATAATACAATAACAACCACAATAAAGGCTGATCAAGTCCTTTTTAATTTTTTTTATTCTATAATCCTAATTATTAAGTCGCATCCCTCAAGCTTATAAGATTATATTACCACATGAATTCACCCTCGAATTTGAAATACCATCGCAATAGTAGAGTAGACGTAAATTTACTTTTAAATCCAGAGCATCAAATCACAAGATAAAATGCAATTATTTTCATACATATAGTTTGCCAAATAAAAGGCCTCGATGGGATATAACACAACTAAGTGTTAACACACCTCCACCATCCCCAAATCCTCCGGTGTGACATTATTTTTTGGCATTTTTGCATGCCGAAGGCTGAAAGCTTTTATCCTGCTAAGGCCATCTTCAAGTTCAGAACTTTCAACAACCAGACTAATCCGAACCCAATTCTTTAGTCCAACTGTAACACCTACAAGTAATTTTATTTTATTTTTATCATTAACATCAACAATATAGATAAAAAACAAGAACAGATCGAGGTAAAGGAAGAGAAAATAATAATAATAATAATTATCAGGCAGGTTCGGGGGAAGCCCGTGGCGGGAGATCACTACCAATGGGCTAAGCTAGCCCAAATACACCAAATGAGTCCGGCACCACATCTCAATCCAAAACCTTAAGGCATTGGATTCATGGATCTTTCCACTTATATACTCTTCACTTAGCTCATTACCAACTAATGTGAGACTCATCACACTTGAATATCTCAATAGTAATAATAATAATAATAATAATAATAATAATAATAATAATATATGAGAGACAAAAATAAATTAAAAATTAAAAAGTAAATAAATAAGAGGGAAAGACAAATAAGAGGAAAAAAGTTATTAGAGATTAAGATAATTTAATAAGTATTATTTATGAGACAAGTTATATTTACAAAACAAATTTGTTTATAATTTTAACTATGTAATAAGAGTAGTACATGAGTTGTTTATGTATAATTTTTAATACATAGTTAAGTTTATAAGAGTCTGTAAATATCTTTAATACATACTTAAATTTGTAAGAGTTTATAAATCAAAAGTTTGTAAATATAACATTTCTCGTTTTTTATTGATCAATTAAGCGAAATTATCATAATGACTATTTTCTTCACAAATTTGATGAATATGAGATTCTGGTGACAAGAGAAGATTCTTACCAGGAAGAAGAATTACAGATTCCTCTCTGGCCAGCTTGGTACAGAAGTCCACATCATCAATAATGCCCTCAAGTAGGGACAAGTTAATCTCCACCTGCTCAATACTATTTACCATTAAACAAAGAGTTTGGTAGAGAATAAATTTTTTTTAGTAGGAAAATATAATTACTGGAGAAATGGTAAGAAAATTTGATAGAAAAATTTCAAGAAAATTGTTTGGTTGATCAAAATATTACTGGAAAAATTTATTTAAAATTGCAAAAGTCTATATTTAGTTAAATATAAAATAATGATGGGAAAATAGGTTAAATTGACGAAAAATACCCCCATCATAAATTTTTTGTGAAAGTAAAGTCAGTCTATGAGGGTCATTTGGTCCATAACTTTTCCCCAATTTTTCACTTCCCCATCTATCCCAAAATACCATATCTCAAATGATTTTTTGAAGGGAAATACTACTCTCATCTTACATGAGATAGTTATCTCATTTTATCTCACTTCGAAAATCGCACCCACTCTTTTTTTTCTTTTCTTTTTTAGTTTTTTAATGGTAGATGCCACTTAGACTCTCTCTATAGCATGAGAGAGCTACTCCCATATAATATGAGACTAATATTTCCCTTTTTTAAATAGTAAAAATCAACACAAAAAGATTTTCCTATGCTTCCTAATCTCTTAGTTTTTTTTTTTTTTTTTTTTTTTGCAAACTTGTACCAAACATGGTATTTCTTAGTACCCACTTTCACTTCCCCATAAAACTCAAAATAAAACCTATACCAAACATATCCTAACTGATCTTTCTCAAGTTGGTCCCATTTTGAATTTATAGCATGATGAAAACTTTCAAACTCTTTATACCACTTACCATAGCAACCATGGATCCTTCTGGTTTGTGAGGGCATCTCAAGCAAGGGATCTCCTTACATCCATTATAGAATATGTTTGCAGTCTCCTTCAGTATATTAAGGTTGTTTGAATGGAAATCATCGTTCGTTCTCTCTAGGATTTGAGGTATTGCTGCCTGCAAACCTAACCAGCCTTAGTTTCTATTTTAAGGGATATAAAATGATAAAAAGGACACGAGCATACAAAGTACAAGCATGTATTCAATTCTGAATGTATGTATATTTATCTTTTTTAATTTTTAAGAAATGTGATACCCATCCTTTAGAAAAATCAAATCTCATTATCTATTTGGCCATTAAAAAATGGTATGTAATTTTAAAACAGTATCTTTCTGTAACTCTTGTATTTTCCATTGGTTACCTGCAAGAAGGTTGGAGGGTCAGCAGTGATCTCTAGATAGCTGATGATATTCGTCATGATCTGATTAAGAAAGAAAACATATGGAAAATTCAAATACTATAGTCACTCAAATATCAGGATGTTTAAGCTATAAGAAAATCTTTGTTCCTCTCAAATCTTTAAAATGAAAAAACGTAACCTTTCTTAATAATTATTATGGGATAGCATCAGTTTTTAAACTTTTTTTTTTTGCAAACTAATAATTAGTATGGGACAAAAAGATTAAAAACAAAAACAAAAACTAACCCCAGTTTTTTGAAAAGTTCCATGGGGGTCACATGTGGCTATCCAACCAAATCTCCAACCAGGAACTAACCATCTTTTTGATAGAGACCCAATTGTAATAACAGGTACTATTGATGAAAACACTCCCATGGGCACAAACGGGTTGCTTCCAAAGGCAATGTGGGCATACACTTCATCAGAAATTACAAAGATTCCAAGTTTCCTTGCTGTCTCAGCAACCTACAAAGAATCATCACGTTTTGATTCCCACTCTCAAACAATGTGAGTTTAGTTTAAGACTATTATGTACCTTTTTTAAATGTTGGTAAGTGAAAACATTCCCACATGGATTGCTAGGACTAATGAGGACCATGGCCACAGTGTTCTCATCTGCTTGAGCTTCAAGAGAATCAAGGTCAACCTCCCATTCTCTCTCAGGCAAAAGATCAAAGTACCGAACTTCAAGGAGACAACAATTGGCACGTGATTCATATTGTGGGTACCCTGGTCTTGGAAGCAGAATGTTGGCACCGGGACGTGCAAGAACAGGTAAGATTATATCTATAGCTTGTGTGCCACCAACGGTGAGAAAAACATTGTCTGGTGATAACTTGTATGGAAGATCAGAAGAGAGATATTCTGCGATTGCCCTGTTTTTAGGAATTGAAATATATTAAACGGGGTTTACATTTATGCAGTACGTGCATCGGTCAAATACTTGCCATGAAAACATAAAATGTGGGGGAATCATAATCATATAGAAGATGAAAGTATTAAATATGGGAAATCATAACAATACACCTACGTAAAGCGGCTGTAGAAATGATTTACCATGTTAAATTGATTTTTAGTTCGAGAAATTACACATACCAATTAAATTTTTAGATTACCAAATATCATTATACCAATAATCCACCAGGAAAGAAGTATACGGTCAAATTGAGCTAATTTTTCTTTTGAATGTGTTCATGGTCTTTATTAAATGATTTAGTCATTTAATGGATTTGGTACTACGTTATCACAATGATGATGGAATCATGAGTTAGATACCAATTGCTCCATTTTATTATTAAATAATTAATTATTATGAATGGGTATGCATGGCATATTTATTGTCTACCTTTTAATACTCTTGTGGGAGAGACATGTTAAAGATCTAATATAAGCTGGGTTGTAGTGTAGTACTAATTAGGGATCTATTAATCTCATGTTGCATGACATAAAGAAAATAGTGGTATCAACTATTTTTAAAAAAGTAGTGGATCTCACTATTTTGTCTCTATTTATCTCATGTAACATGAGATAATTATTTCCCAATTACTAAAGTTATTACTATTACATTATATGATAGCAGTTTATTTAGTAGATTAGGAGAGTGAACAAACCTCTTTGCATCAGGTAAGCCAGCAGCAGGAGGGTAACCGTTGAAGTTTAAGGATTGAACGGCATTTGCAACAGCATGAGGAGCAACAAGGGTAGTTTGAAACAATGAGTTTACGGTGGGATCTACACGACAGAGACCAACCACGGGTTTCTTGTTTTCATTGTTGTTGATGCTTTGCATCAACATCTTATAGACCCCTCTCACTGAGATGGCTGAAGCATTCAGCCCTTTGTTCCCTTGAAAATTCCATTTCTTGCTTCCGTTCTCCATTCTCTTTGCCAAATATGTTTCGTGATTCCTACAAATTTATAGTTCTTAAAAAAAATAAAAAAATAATATATTCTATTTGCTAGATATGTTTGATTTTTGGAATTTTGTTAATACGTTAATTACGAAGTCAAACCTTAAAACAAACTAAATTAAAAACTAAATCTCCTTAGGGTAACGATAGAAACTTTAAAAAAAAGGTCAACCAAAAATAATAATGCCATTTGTAAAAGATTAAACCACCCTTGTGCATTATCGCTATCTGTATTTAATATGATGACAAAATCTGCCGTTTCCATTTGTGTCGTTTATATGTATTTGTTTTTTCTTCGTTGTTCATGTGCTTTTATCGTATAACGTCGCTTGGTATCAGTTAGACATTCAAAATATAACTAGAATATGCTACACTTGATTTACCAAAAAAAAATTAGAATATGCTGCACTTGTCAACTTTATGTCACAGATGGATCATGCAGGTTCTGATAAAAAGAAGGCATGCATGCAGTTTACCCCAAAAAGAAAGAAAAGCCACGCTGGTTTTGGATAAATAAAGGCATGCATGGAACCCGTGAAGGTTTTGATAAAAAGTCAAGTGTCAAAGACACTATATTTTTAGAGCGAGGGTATTCTAACTACCAAAAATTCTCACTACTAACTTATTACCCATCATATCATCATTGGATCAAAGAGAAAGAATGTTAAAAAGTTTTTAAAGAAAGAGAAAAGGTTGATCTAATGGTGATTAGATAGGTAGTAAGTTGGTAGTAGAAAATTTTAGTAGTAGGAATATCCCTCCTCATATTTTTAATGTTAAACATAGTTCAAATAATAATTAATATGATTAAAAATAGTGTTAATTAATAAAATCTTAAAGGTTAGTCCAATGTCAACAACTAGATAAGATCCTAATCCTTTTTATTGTTTCAGATTGTTTTCTACTAGAAAGAACAACTACTAATCTAATGAGAAGGCACTTAGCACCGGCATAAATATAAAAAAAAATTAAGAAATAAAGATTTTAAAAAGATTCGGTTTACCTCGTTCTACTTCTCGCTTCAATGAGCAAGTGAGCGAGACATCTAATTGAGCTCGCTCTGTTGCTCGCTTCAGTGAGGAGAAGAAAATTGCTCGCTGAGCAGCTCCTTTCAGCGAGCTGGTCCAGAAATAAAAAGAGAACTCAGAGACGAAGGCAGAAGCGGAAGAGAAAGACTGGAGCATTGCAGAGGAGAAGAAGGAGATCAAATCTTCATCATTGATCATCATCATTAATCAAGTTTTACCATGAACTCTATTTATTTTACAACATCTTTTAATTATGTTATTATGACTATGCAAAGCTAAATTTCCTTAAGTAGTTAGGGCGAGGCGGAACCAATGGGTTCTTAAACGCTGTTTGCCTTTCTTATAATTTATATTCCTGATTTAAAGTTATGCAATCAATCTGTTCTGTACGATTAGTTTTATTTATGAATCAGTTCTTAAACGTTGTTTGCCTTTCTTATAATTTATATTCCTGATTTAAAGTTATGCAATCAATCTGTTCTGTACGATTAGTTTTATTTATGAATCGATCACTCGTAGATAAACATATGAATCATGCATGACAATAGGGATGTTGGTGTATTGATTCAGATTGATTGATTGCTAGAGTTTGTATGATCTAGGGATAGACTTATGAATTCTATAACTGTATGTTTTTGCGTTAATGCTTACTTTATGAAAAGTACTAAGGGATTAGGCTTTTGAGTGAAGTAAAAGATCAGATTACTAAGGGATTATGATCTAATCAAATATAGAAAGAATTGTTAATAACTTAGTCTTGAATGTAATTATAAGAATAGGTAGACTCGTTAGGAAAACATTGAGGAAGTTGAGTCCTAGCTACGTCTTTTATTAAAACTTAAAACCAATTTTCTAGCATTATTAATTATGAATTTAATTTCTTAAATATTGAAAATTAAAAATAAGTTTACATTTTTTTATAATTAAATTGAAATATGTTTATCAAAAAAAAAATACTGAAATACTCTCAAGGAAACCTCTCATGATCAATCTAATTTTAATTAAATAGAATAATTAGTGATTGGTCATCAGTCCTCGTGGGATCGACAACCTTATCTTATCACTTTATTTTTGGTAAGCTGACCTTATTTTATCACTTTATTACTTGTACAACCGGTGCACTTGTCGAAGTCGCAACAAGTTTTTGACGCCGTTGTCGGGGACTGATTTAATCAACATTAATCATATCTATAAAATTATAGATCGGATCATTTACTTTTATTTTATTTTGTCATTTTATTTTATTTTCTTTTTTTTTAGTTTAATATACTTATCGTTATTAATTTAGTTTTGTTATTTTATTTTGTTTATTAGTTTAATTTGTTTACTTTAAATTTTAATTTTTAAATTTCTGTTAGTTAGTAGTTTTCGTTAGTTGGGCCCACTTAACCTTAGCTTTCTGGTTTATGCATTTGCGAAGCACTGTTAACCCCAGTGACTTACGGTACAAACCAAAGTTAGGACGAATACAAAGAACTAATAGGAAGCGTACAACCATAAAGAGGATATAAGACGTGTCGAGTTCCAGTTCTGCTGAAGAACCAGTCATGGCCGAGGAAAATCAAAACCCACCAGAGGAATTAATAACCACTTCCTAAACCCCAATTTCTCACATCTGACTGCGAGTATTAGAAGACCTCCAATTCCAGCTAATAACTTCGAAATATAAGCCTTCTTTCTAAATTTAATTCAAAATAGTCAATTCGAAGGAGACCCAAATCGCCATACCACTAAATTCCTACAATTGTGTAGTCTCATTAAAGCTAATGGGGTACCTTTTGAGGCAATCCGACTGATGCTTTTCCCTTTTCTTTAAAAGGGAGAGCACTTAATTGGCTGGAATTGCAACCCACTGATAGCATCTCCACGTGGGAAGAATTAGTTGAAAAGTTCCAAAAGAAGTTTTTCCCACTCTCCCGATTCTCTGAGTTGAAAGAACTGATTGACAACTTCAAGCAGCTTGAAGGAGAATCCCTGTGTGTGGGATGAGGGAGATTTAAGGAATTAATCAGGAGTTACCAAGCTAGGATTTGGTGTCAAATTTCAAAATTTGACACCGGTGTTAAGCGATCCTACCCCATATATATATATATATATGTATATATATATATATATATATATATATATATATATGGGGCATGTTATATTTATAAATTTTTTTGTTTACAAACTACACTATCTTCTCCCGGGAGAACACTAGTTTCACTATGTTCTCCCGGGAGAAAATAGTGTAATTTGTAAAGATTTGTCAAAAAAATTTGTAAACGGATCCTTTCCCTGTATATATATAAGAGTAAACATGAGTTGTTCTAATTTCGAGGGATTTGAGTCATTTAAATGAGATATATGTTTAAAAAAATAAGAGTAGACTGTAAAATTAAGTACGTAATTCTTTATTGTTCATGTCACTTGCAGATGTGAATTGTGAATTTGGGAGTGGATTAAGAATTTAATCTTGATAAAGAGGAATTAATTAGATAAGAAATCTAATTGTAAGAAATAAAGTCATTTTTAAACAAAAGTACAATTAATGAAAGTTTAGGACTTTGCAAATAATGAGAGTTCTTCTCATGGCAAGGGCTTTGCCCTGCTTGCCTTACGGAAACTTTGAACCCATGTGCTGTAAGGCTTCCCTTATTGGGTCAGAACAAAAGATTGTAGTGTCATAGACTCATAGGGTTTCTTTTCTAAACCATATGAATAACGTAAAAAAACCAAAAACATAGGAATTTGGCATTCCAAAAAGCAAAGACATATGGACAAAACATTAATTGCAAAATACACGAACACTATCTAGGCAAAGTTGAAACCAACATTGCAAGAATAATAATACAACAACAACCACAGCAATTAAAGGCTTATCAAGCCCTTCTTTATTGCTAATAGTAATAATAATAAGAACCACCAACGCTACAGTAGAATGCACATGATTTATTTTCAAATCCAGAGTATCAAATCATAAGATAAAATCCAATTATATATCTTCATGCATATTTTTGCCAAATAAAAGGTCTCGATAGAATGTAACACAACTAAGTGTTAATCGCACCTCCCCCACCACCAAATCCTCCATTGTGACATGATTTCATGGCATTTTTGCATGCCTATGGCTGAATGCTTTTATCCTGCTAAGGCCATCTTCAAGGACAGAACTGTCAACAGCAAGACTAATCCGAAGCCAATTCTTTAGTCCAAGAGTAACACCTACAAGAGTATTATTGATCAATAAAGAGAAATTATCATCATGACTTTATTTTCTTCTCGAAATTGATGAATCTAAGATTCTAATGACAATAGAAGATTCTTACCGGGAAGAAGAAGTACAGATTCCTCTTTGGCCAGCTTAGTACAGAAGTCCACATCATCAATAATGCCCTCAAGTTGGGAAAAGTTTATCTCCACCTGCTCCATTCAATTTACCATTAATTGATCTTCTCTAAGATGATCCCATGATGATATTGGAGAAATGACAGTCATATCAGTTTGATAACAGTCATATCAGTTTCAGATAAGATCTCCAAGGCATATATATTTGCGCTGACTGAGAACTAAACCAGAAGGTTTTGAGTTGAAATAGTTCTTTACATGGTATCAGAGCTTCAGTCATGAGGTCACAAGTTCGATTCTCACCGCCCCCACTTTCATGTGGATTTAAGAAAAGCACAAGGCAGACCAAAAAATGGGTTTGTGCAGCACAAGATAGACCAATAATGGGCTTGTACCATATCCACACTTCAAGTCCAAAGGGCTCTTGCTTGAGGGGTGTGTTAGAGAATATAATATAAATCAATAGAGATGTTGAAAGTATTCAAGTATGAGTTATAAAGAAGTACCACATCGTCTAAACATAGACCAAGTGATGACCATATAAGTGCAAAAAGACCCACAAACCTACAACCTTAAGGTTTTGGGTTAAGATGTGGTGTCGGCCCACTTATTGTGGTTTGTTGCTTGGCCCATGGATATATCCCTTGCAAAGGGTTTTGAGCTCCCCCGTACCATTCTCAACAGTGGTATTAAAGCTAAAGGTTTGGCTGGGACCGAGTTTATGGCGATGTTGATACACTTAAAGAGGCCTCCGCAGAAGGCTAGTGTGACCCTAATATTTGAAGAGAAAAAAGACTTCCGTAGAAGTTGCCTTTAGGGGGAGCATGATCTTGGGACTCACACTTGAGGGGAAGAAAAGAGACCCTCACCCAACACTTAAGGTTTTGGATTGAAGTGGTTCTTTACATATGAAAACATTCAAACTCTTTATGTCACTTACCATAGCAACCATAGCTCCTTCTGGTTTGTGAGGGCATCTCAAACAAGGGATCTCCTTACATCCATCATAGAATATGTTTGCAGCCTCCCTCATTATATTAAGATTTTTTGAAAAGAAATCATCTTTTGTTCTCTCAAGGATTTGAGGTATCGCTGCCTGCAAAACTAACCAGCCGTAAATTTTGTTTTAAGGGAAAACAAAACTAAAAAAGGATACGGCATACAATGTACATACAAACATGTATTAAATCCCTATGTAGCACCGATACTGACACGGAACACGTGACATGATACGACACGACACTCCGACACGTTAATTTTAAAAAATATTAGATTTCGACACGTTAGGACACGTTTTGATATTAAATAATATTTTTAATTTATGTGCTGTATATTATATTTAATATTCATTAATTTAATAAAAAGATGAATCTAAACTTATAATATTCATAATTTTTGCAAAAAAACATAACATATCCCAAATATTTATATTCAACTCAATAAAATAGTAATCGTAATCCAACGAAGTTAATAGTTGGAACTAAAAACTCAACGCAATGTAACATGTAAACCTTTTTTTGAATTTCTATAACGTGTGTTGAGTGTCGGGGAGTCCGAGAGTATCGGGAAGTGTCGGACACGACACGTCGGAGTTTTTGAAGTGGGTGCTTCATAGTTAAATCCTGAATGTATGTATATTGATCTATTCAGCCAAAGAAAACAGTAATTTTACAACAACTTTTCTATTACTATTGTATTTTGCATAAGCTAGTTTTCATTGGTTACCTGCAAGAAGGTTGGAGCGTCACTATTGACCCCCAGATAGTTGATGATATTCTTCACGATCTGATAAAGAAAGAAAACAATTGCATAATTCAAATAGTAGAGTCACTCAATTTTGAAATAAAAAACGTAAACTTTCTTAAACTAATAATAATCCTAAGAACAAAAAATTTAAGAAAATAAATAAAACTAACCCCAGTTTTTTGAAAAATTCCATAGGGGTCACATGTGGCAAACCAACCAATTCTCCAACCAGGAACTAACCATCTTTTGGATAAAGACCCAATTGTCATAACAGGTACTATTGATGAAAACACTCCCATGGACACAAATGGATTGCTTCCAAAGGCTACGTGGGCGTAAACTTCATCAGAAATTACAAAGATCCCAAGTTTCCTTGCTGTCTCAGCAACCTACAAAGACTCATTTCATTTTGATTCCCACTTTCAAAACAGTGAAACTTAAATTTAAGACTATTATGTACCTTTTTTAAATGTTGGTAAGTGAAAACATTCCCACATGGATTGCTAGGACTAATGAGGACCATGGCCACAGTGTTCTCATCTGCTAGAGCTTCAAGAGAATCAAGGTCAACCTCCCATTCTCTCTCAGGCAAAAGATCAAAGTACCGAACTTCAAGGAGACAACAATTGGCACGTGATTCATATTGTGGGTACCCTGGTCTTGGAAGCAGAATATTGGCACCGGCACGTGCAATAACAGGTAAGATTATATCTATAGCTTGTGTGCCACCAGCAGTGACAAAAACATTGCTGGAGATAACTTGTTTGGAAGATCAGAAGAGAGATATTCTGCAATTGCCCTGTTTTGGGAAGTATAGTATATTAACAAATCAACATAAAAGTATACTCAAATTGATTTTTTAGCTCGAGAAATTACACATGCCAATTCAATTGTTAGATTACCAAACACCATTATACCAATAATCCACCAGGAACGAAGTATACCCTCAAATTGAGCTAAAGAAATTTGAATGTGCTCATGGTCTTTGTATGATTCTATCATTTAATATAGTTAATGTAAAGAATCAATTCAATCCAAAAACTTAAACTGTTAAGTGAGTATAAGAGAGAGATACTAGAAAGAAAAATCATTGATAGACCTTCACTCTACGGTTTAAGTTTTTGAGTTGAATTGATTCTTTACAGTATCAGAGCTTCAGTAATTATAGGGTCACGACTTCGATCCTCATCCCCTATTGGGTCTGTGCAATATCCATGCTTCAAGCGCAAATGACTCTAGTGTGAGGGGTTATGGTAGAGAAAAATATAAACTATTAAAAAACCCTAACCGAACAGCTTATATTTTTGGGTTAAATTTGTTCTTTACTAATAGGAACCAGATCAGAGAAAAACAATAACAGAAAAAGAAGAATAGCGATTTTGGCATAGAAAGAACACTTTCTGGATTTTCTGTATTATATGGAAAGGAGATTACAATCCAAAAATAAAAGAAGAAGAACAACAGATAATCAACTCCATTACAAGGCAAATTCTACTATTGACTTAAGCTCAATACATTCGAGAGGTGTTGATCTCTCCGAATATCCAAAAAGATCCCAATATTTCCCAAAGATTCGAGATACCGAGACTTTCCCTTCATACTCTTATTTATACTGTGAATTTCCAGCCAATGTCCAAGTTCCTAACTGTTTTCTGTTTAGCTTTCTCTAGAATATTCTTTATTAACAAACTTGCTGACTTAGCATGATTCTCCAACCCACTTATTTCTCTTGCTTGAAAGGTGGGGACGTATCATTTACTGTTAAGACATAGAAAACTTATACTACATGAACATATTAAGGTTTGAGTTTATTACTAATTACTAAAGTAATTACTATTACATAACATGTTACCATTTTATTTAGTATAAGAGGAAAGAGAGCAAACCTCCTTGCATCGGATAAGCCCCCAGAGGAGGGAGGGTAACAGTTGAAGTTAAAGGATTGAAGGGCATTTGCAACAGCATCAGTAGCATCAAGGGTAGTCCGAAACAATGAGTTATCGGTGGGATCTACACGACAGAGAGGAAGCACGGGTTTCTTGTCTTCATTGTTGTTGATGCTTTCCATCAGCATGTTATAGACCCCTCTCACGGAGATTGCTGAAGCATTCAGCTTTTCGTTCCCTTGAAAATTCCATTTCTCGCTTCCGTTCTCCATTCTCTTTGCAAGTATGGTATCAGAGATTGCACAATCAAAAATAATAATGCCGACTGAATAAAATTAAGAATGAATTATAAAGAGCAACTACGAAAAATAATAATGCTATTTGGGAACATGTGGTGTTGAGTGAGTGACCCACTCATTGGAAATATATATAGTATTACTCATCTACCATTTACTGACTGTATTCATCCAATAAAAAATAAGTAACGAATGTCATGTTTGTATAGAAAAGAGACAAAGATATTTTTTTATTTAAAAGTCACTCATTAAGGGGAGTGGATCTTCTCATGTGTTGTAAAAGTAATCATGTGACCATGTTATTTGATCACAATCACTCATTTAAAAATTATATATTTTTCTTTTTTTTATATCTCATCATCAATATGAGTGATGTGATCAAATAGCATGACCACTTTTTCAGAATTCATTCCCCTTGTTAAATGATAGATATATTTATGGATTTAACATCTATCATTTAACAATCATAAAAAATTTCCTACACACACAATATTTTGTGGGGACCGCAACAAAAAAAAAGAAAACTTCGGCACGCAAAATAAATCTCTATAATATAACACAATCACTTTTCCTATAACATAACTCTTATAAAATCCTATATTTATTAGAGATAGGATATTCTTACTACTCATTTTTTCTACTATCATTCCACTGCCACTTTAATTACCATTGGATTCAAAAGTTATTTTTTTTCTCTCTCTTCATTCAACTTTTTCTCTAATCCAATGGTGATTAAAGTGGTACTAGAGTGATAGTAGAAAAAATAGGTAATAAGAATATCCTACCCTATTTATTATATTATAAATGTACAGAAGAAGAAGAAGATGACGATGTGGTACTTGTGCTTTATCACTGTCTGTCCTTAAGTCCTTAACATATACACATGTGGGTTCCATGTCTCTTGTTTTTATATGAGTTTTTTATTGCTGATACGCTTCTTGTGTCATGACATTACGTTACTTGGACAAGTTGAACTTACAAAATATAACTTTGCTTGTCATAGTTTCGTTTCGTCCACTAAATCACTATATAGAAGGGTTATATATTTTCATCCAATCACCGTTACCGTTGACCCCAACCATCCTTTCAAAAAACTGGTATAATATATTCTCCGTAAAAATTGTTTTGTATTAGATTATGGCAAAAAAAAATTCCATTTGAACCGTGGTATTATTTTAAGGATTTTATAAGAGTTATCTTAGAAGAAAAGTGATTGTATTATAATATAAAGATTCATTTTACGTGCCGGAATTTTTTTCTTTTTTTGCTATGGATCCCACAAAATATTGTGTGTGTAAGAAATTTTTTATGATCATATTAAATAATAGATGATAAACCCTTATTTTAATCCACCAATGCAGATATCTATTTTTCAATTTTAAGACCAAAATGCCTTGAAAACGGCAACTTTCGAGTATAACTTATCTGTGTGTGAGATCTACTTTTGATGTCTGTGAATACAACTTTCGAGTACAATTTTAAGACCGCGTGATATCTACATTTGGAGGAATTTATGGTGGATGGCCATTACCATTTTTTAGGTGGTCTCTAAGTGTAAATGGGAGGATAAAATTAGAAAAGAAGAAAAATAACATGAATAAAAAGGAAAAGAAAAAATTAGTATTGTGAGAGGGAACACCAAATCATTGGGTGATCCTGGAACATAATAAATATTTCCCAACATTTGTTGTCTGATTCAATATTTTAACATAATGGATAATTTGGTAATCTTATTACACATTTTCATCAATATTTCACCATAACCAAACATAATATTAATAAAAAGATGAGGGATATTTTCACTACCAAAATTTTTCACTACCAACTTACTACCTATCTAGTCACCATTAGATTAACATTTTCTCTCTCTTCAAAAACTTTTTAAGATTCTCTTTCTTTAATCCAATGGTGATATGATTGGTAGTAAGTTAGTATTAAGAATTTTTAGTAGTTAGAATATCCTCACTCTAGTAAAAATAACTCAACTTTCCCAGAAAAAGTAGTGCTTACCAAATACCCTTGTAAGTTGCTTAGGCAAAAAAATTTCTCACCATATTCTGGGAATTTTTTTTCCCCGGTATTAAAAAATTTCTCTCATACCAAACACTTCCTTAGTATTTTATTGTTCCCCACTAACATTTTATATTTTTTTTTTCATTTTCAGTGTACTATTCTCAATTTGGAATAAATCTTTAGTACTACTATTGCGCCAAAGATTCAGTACATCCCGCTAATGAAAATATGACATATCAGCCAAAGTTTACTTTCTCTGTCAAATTTTTTTCTCTACTCTAATGTGTAATGCTCTCATTGGTAGGATATATTAAATCTAGGTGTAACAATAGCACCAAAGATTTATTCCTCAATTTAATATTTAGTGTTTTATAATGATAAAATCATATTTTGACACCTTGAATTAAATATGGACCGCCCTCAATTGTAAAGCACTTACCAACATCCATCCAAATTTCATTTATATATGTACAAGATATTGAGACATGGTTTGAATCAATAATATTCACGGTAATAGTTTGTTTTTCTTACGTAGTAGAAAGACAAGTATTATTTTCTATAAACTCATTTATACAGGTAGGGTCCATTTTCAGGAGAGAGAAAAAAATAAAAATGAGACTCATCTTAAATTTATGTGTGTAGGAAATAAATTTTATCTTATGTAAATCCCTAATATTTATGGATCTAAATTTGAGTTATCAACTTGTCTGAGTTACTAGTTAGTCTAATAAGTGATTTATTCGAGTAACAATCGATCAACGTGGTCAAACAAGGACAAAATCTTCTCGTGTATAGATGACTCTGACGTAGCCACGGTAACAGGAAGGGTGCCTTAGCTGTGGAGAAGGAGATAAAATATAGTGCACCCGGTGCATATGGGATAGGGTGGGGTGAAGGAAAGAGAGTGAAAGAGAAATTAAGGAGAGAGGAGAGAAAAAAGAAAAAAAGAAAAAGAAAAATACACGTGTCACTCCGTGAATGGAAGGACCATGAAGGGACGGGAGCGTATTAAAAATTTCCGTGGAGAAGGCTTTTCTTTCAAGTCTTCTTTTCTTTGATCCAAGTCCTTGACTTGAACACGTTGCTGAAATCATGTGTATATAATTTTGATAAAATGTTAAAATTAATATATAATTTTGAAAAGTGGACCAAGTGATAAAAAAATTTAACAACAGGGGCACAATGGTCGATCATCCTATGTATTGGTTTTTTTTTTTTTTCCTTATACCACATCTATGAAAACTTTAGTTAGGCATGATTGCATCAAAATAAAATGTTTCATTTTTTATGTTGAAAACCATGTTCTTTCGTATTGGTTAAACATTGATAAATTCGAGCACCAAACTAATAAAGATAGATTTGGTTCGATCTAAGATGGTGAGTCCATTGTTGTCAAAAACTAGTGTAAAAATGTAAAAATTTACGTTTTACGTTTTTATCAGAGTGGAGCATGTTAAAACACAAGTAAAAACTGTCCTTGGTATAAACACTGTAAAAACGTAAAAACAGCAAAAACTTATGTTTTTACCATTTTAACCCTTTTTACTTAAAATGAAATTAAAAAAAAAAGATTTACAAAAAAAGAAATTAAAAAAAATACCTAATTTTTGTTTTCCTCGAATCATATGCACAATATCTTGATATCTTTTTGTTTGGATATATGTCTTTTATAACTATGTCATATAAAGCTACGATTCTATTATAAGTTATGCAATGAGAATCATTTTGTGTTTTTGGATCATTGTGTGCATGCATTAAAAGAAGTGAAATTATATCCTTATGAGTGATGATCCAAAATCTGCAGAGTATATGAAGTAGTTAGAGCAGATTGCTTATCCGTTACTTGTTAGTTATCACTGTTTATAATCTTGATACTTGGTTATCAAAAAAAAAATCTTTTAAGATAAATAAGTGGCGCAACACACATGTTTATTATGTGATATTTTTTTTACATGCATATATATATAATTTTGTATCTTGACCTTAAATAGTAGAAAGTAGAAACTTTATATTTCGTGTCGTTTCTACGTTTTACGTTTCTACCACCCCTTTCTATTTCTACGTAGAAACTCGAGTTTGACAACATTGGGTGAGACCGTTAACGGTTTGATTTGGCTTAGATTTTTGGATTTATCCAATCTGCCTTAACCAAAAAACACTGTTAGTTTTTATTAATTATTGTTATTTTTTCTCTCATTTATTATTTTTTTTTGGTGAAACATTTATTATTTAATATAATCATATTATATCGGATATCTTAATCATATAATGATAAATAAGTGATGATAAGAAAAGAGAGAAAAAAATATTTTGAGTGGAAATTATAAAATTATCATCATTAGTTTATCAAGATTCTATCACATGACATACTCATGTTAAATAACACAGAAAAAAAAAACACATTTATTAATCTTAAATCAAGGATGAGATAGTAAGATTGAAGTGTTCCAACTTCCAAGGTTTCATTTCTACAGTCATTACACGAAGCCATTGTGCATACAAACTCAAGTAGGACTTGTTCTTCACACTAGCCCATTGGACCATTAAGAGTTAACCTTGGAAATATTCGGAAAGCCACTGTTTGAAGAATCCAATAACTTCAAAAGAATTAAAAACATAGGAACTTGCTAAATACAAAAACTCTATCTTGACAAAATTGAAATTAACATTCAAGAATAATAACACAGTAACAACCACAACAATCAAAGGCTGATAAAAGCCCTCATTATTGATAAAATAATAATTAAGAACCACAATCACAACAGTAGAATAGGCAAGACTCACTTTTAAATCCAGAGCATCAAATCATAAGATAAAATGCAATTATCTTCATACATATATATTGCCAAATAAATGGTCTCGATCACAAAAACCCTTTGGTGACATGATTTTATGCAATCTTTGCATGCCGAAGGCTGAATGCTTTTATCCTGCTTAGGCCTTCTTCAAGATTAGAAAGGTCAACAGCAAGACTAATCCGAAGCCAATTCTTTAGTCCAACAGTAACACCTACAATTATTGATTAGTAAAGAGTAATTATCATATCATGACTCCATTTTCTGGCGAAATTGATGAATCTGAGATTATGATAAGTAGAGAAAATTCTTACCAGGAAATAGAATTACAGATTCCTCTTTGGCCAGCTTGGTACTAAAATTCAAAATGAACCTATTTTAGTCTTTCTGATAACTAATATGGGTCTTTTTTGAAATTGTCAACGACCACGATTTCAACTAAATTGGTCCATTTTGAATTTCTTAGAAATCATGATGGGCCTCTTTATTTGCTAGGGACTAAAATGAATATCGTGAAATTTGATAAGGAACGAAAAAAAATATTTACTCTTTTTTTTTTTAATCGTTTGTTGCAACCATGTGCTGCAACATTAATTGCGAAGGAAGGAGCATTTTTTTATTTTTTATTTTTTCCATAAACTTCAATAAAGTAAGCATTGTTCTCCTGAAAGGGAAAGCTCTCATCCCTGAAATTTGAAACAGCCGTAGAAAGTCATACTCCCTAGAATTTAAAACAATTTATGATTGATCGTGAATGTTTATGGTTTTTATCTTTGTTCTTCACCACCAAAAAACTCAATTCAGAAAATATAATGAGAGATGATAGGAAATGTATCTCACAAAGTATACATAACAAGAAAGCTCCGTATATTTGAACTATACATGATGAAATCCAGGATATCATTATCATTCGCTCATGCACGGGGTTCAGAAGTCCAGAAATTCGTCTGGTAGGTGAAAACAAATTAGTCACGTTTATAGAATGAATATATTGACCATTCATACCTCGAATATTCTAACGGAAACTTTCCTCACATGGCAGAATATTCGAGATTATTTATACAAAAAAAAAAAATAAAAAATTCGAGATTAATTTAACACTATGATATTAATCAGTGGTTTAGACTCTGGAGTCTTGGATATGCTATTATTATTTTTATTTTTTTAAGTGGATATGCTATTATTTTAAGCATTGGGTAGAGAGAGTCTTATTATCTTTCTTATTTTAACACAAATGGATTAATGGAATGGAGAAATTACAACAACAAAAAAACAATTGACAGTATCATAACATTATTGTCTATCTTCGGAGAGATTTTCGAATTAATCAGACTCGTTAGAATTTTGTACATCAATTAATATTTTTAAAAATGATAGATTAATTTCACCAAAAAAAATGATAGATTAACACCATTTATCAAATTTCTTATCCAATCAACTCATTCATTTAATGTTTCCACCACTTCTTTTTTTCTTCCTTTAAGACAAAAATAATAATTTATCACAATTTAAATAAATAATTATGATTATATAACTATTTTCATATTATTTACGGATCTATTGCAGGATGTCACGTCCGGATTGGGCAACAGTGGTCTCGCCAAAGTTAGGCCCGACTCACGAGGCATTCATGCCTAAGTTAGGCGTGACTCGTCTGATATTAGTGACACGTGACACAAAAAAATAATAATTTAATCGTAAAATTTTGGAAGGTCATAACTTTTGACTAGGGTATTTGAATCAGGTAAAAGAAAATTGATTCCACATAACTTTTTGAGATTTGCACAATGACACCTCATTTGGTATGTTTTATCTCTCACAAACACAGTTCAAATTTATAACAATTGTATTATAAGAGTATTTAAACCCATAAGCCCCTGAGTTCTTTTCAAACTAACACCAAATGCAATCTTCTTTTAAAAATTCTTGAAACTATAAAAAAAGTACAAAAAGCAAACATCTATTGAATAGAGATAGGAGCTCGCGGACACAATGAGAAAGAGTGTGTGTTCTTTGTCTTTGTTGAGAACAACAGCGGAAGTGGAAGAGAGCGAGAGCGTGATATAGTTTTTTAAAAAATAATATAATATAAGGGGAAAATATGTGTCATTTTAAATGACACACGTCGTGTCCTTTTCCTCTCACAAAGAGTTGAGACCACACTTTTAAAACTTTTTCCGCTCACACTCTCTCCCATTATCTATCTCTTTCTCTCACTTAAAAGACACAATTTTATATCCTTTAAAATGATACACACTTTTTCCATAATATGATCTGGTCATGTACTGGTGGTCCCTTTTTGAAACAAAAATTAACAAGTGATAAAATATGCCAAAAGGGGCATCCAATTGCAAGCTTTTCATGAGACTCCTAAATTCTTCCGGAGGAATTGAGGTGCTATATATATTTATAATAATGCATTTTTTTACGTCTATAATATTATAATTTACCTCAAACCCTATTATCAAAGCATGTTTCACAGCATAAGAACATATTTTTAATGCAATACATCATAAGTTTTGTATTTTCTAATGCAACTCAAAGAACATTATATTCTTACCAATCTCTCTCACAGTTTTATATTGTGGCACTTTTATAGTAGTTTGCAAATTTGACTTGTATTTGTAAGAGATGAAATATGTTAAATGATGTGTCATTACGTAGATCTTAAAAAGATTATGTGGAATCAAAAACAATACCTGATTTGGATACCTGAGGCAAAAGACAAAAGTTATGACATTCCAAAATTTTATTGTTAAATTGTTAACTTTTTATACCACGTGTCAATACCAGAGGAGTCGAGCCTAATTTAGGCGTGAGTGCCTCGTGGGTCATGCCTAACTTAGACATGACCACTCACGTCTAATTCAGGCATGACATTCTACGATACACTCGTAAATAAATTGAAAACAACAATAAATTCATAATTTTTTACTTAATTTGTAATAAATTAAATTTTTTTCCCTTCTTCTAAAGATACATGCATGATGCTCCTCGTTTATCCTCCGTGAATCCAAAGAATTACCCAGAGCCCAAAGGTAGATCCCCAAAAAAAATATGGATGAATGCTCCACTGTAACATAGCCCATTAACAAATTATGTATTTGAAGCTTTTTGCTTTGTAGTATCGGATCGTATTTATACTATACGAAACGCGCGTATTTCGTATCGGAACATAAGGAAAGAAAGATCACATTCACACAGGTACGGTCTCTAACCATTTGATGCCTCAACTAACTCTCTTTCTCTCTCTATCGAAAGCGAAAGCAAAGTTTTGATGCTGTGGTGTCGAAATCGAACTTCGATCGCACTCGGTTTTCGTGGATTCTTAACCATTTGGTACTTCTTCAAATTTCATTGATATATGTTTAGGATGAGCAAATCGACTTCACTGTTGATTTATTTCCATTCGTATTAGGACGTTTGAATTTTATGATTAGGAATTAGTTGAGGTGAGCACTGAAAGAGCTCATATCATATTGCTATTGTAATTATTCTTAGTAACCAAGTATAAGTTGGCATTTTACGATCTGTGCGGAACTTTTGGTGAGACTTAAATCTAGCTGATCCCCTAGGTTAGGTTAATTTTCAAATTTGTGCGATGAATATTTTATAGTTTCTGTTCCATGAGCACACACGTTTTTAGCCTTGTAAAAATTTCTTTAAATTGTCCTGTTAGTTTCAATGAATCTCATCATAGTTGGGCTTGGGTGTAATTAGCTTAAGGTAAAGGTATTATACACAAAACATCTTAAGTTGCATGCTGAATACTTTGATAGCATTTAGATACGTCAAGAATAGCATGATATTTATTATGTTGATGTGGCCTGCATATTGTGATGCTCAGTTTATTTTTAAGAATCAGAGGAATTTTTTTTTTATGATGAGTTCAATCCTTTATTCTTGTTGTCTTTGTTTGGTGATATCTTTCCCTGGTTCTATTTTTCACGAGAACAAGTTTTGTGTGCAAATCTGATTTTTCTTTTCTCTCCTTATTGCTTGCAGAATATGACTATTTGAGATTTTTTCAGAATTGTTCTCTTTGAGCACTGCAATGAAGGTTTAGATTATATCTGTATACCGGCAGATGCTCTGAATTCAACAATGAAGCGTTATGTTTATATCAATGATGATGAATCATCTCATGATCATTACTGTGATAATCGTATATCAAACAGAAAATATACTTTATTGAACTTTCTTCCAAAAAATTTATGGGAACAGTTCAGGTAACCTTTCTACTGATACTGCTTAATTACTCACTATTTTTTATTGCAAGTGTCATAACATTGATGCTGTTAGGAACCCAGAAACAAAGTCTTGAGTTTTCAGAGAGGGGGAGAGAGAGAGATGAGAAAAGTAGAGAAAGGAAAAGAGAAAGAATGCTCCCGTAGTGTTTATTGAATTACAATCAGAGACCTAAGGAGAGAATTTCTCATTCCAAGGGTTTCCCCTCTCTACTATATAGCTAATTCTTAGTTCCCAAATGATAGCAAATCAGAATGCCACCTCTTCTACCCTCTCTTCCTATTTAAGCTGATTCCGTACCTCTAAGCAACTTTAACTGCCCGAACATAACAATTATAATTAACACTCTTTGGGCTCTATCCGATGCACACACATGTGCATTTTTGTACATCTTGATGGTTCTCCAGCGTGACCTCCTTCCGTATCTTCTTTGATATCGAATAACAAATATTTGGTTGGAAGGAGGGAAAATTTGTTTTATTGGATCTTCGTTGTGTTTTCACAGTTTTTAGACATTCATTATATAATTTGCACTGCAAGGTGAGAGTTCAGAAGATTAGAGATGAATGTAGGGTCAAAATAAAAAATTAGCTTGCAATTATTAATGTGGAGGATCCAAAGAGTTTTAATTTGACATTCATGTAACTCTTCCTAGATTCTAGGGATTCAGCCTTGTTCTTTTTGTATATTGTTCAAACTTCCTGAAGTGTTATGAATGACTAGGCACAGATTTTTGTTAAACGAATTGAGTTTTCCTTGGGTGGAAAATTTCAGTGGAAAATCTCTAATTTTCAAAAGAAATATAAATATCTAATATTAATTGTTGCTATCATTTATTTAACAGAGCCTGATTCCTCTCTTTTATCCATCTGATTTTGCCACTTTTTTCAGCCGGTTCATGAATCAGTACTTTTTGCTGATAGCTTGCTTGCAACTATGGTCTCTCATTACTCCAGTGAATCCAGCCAGTACATGGGGTCCACTTATCTTTATTTTTGCGGTCTCTGCATCAAAAGAGGCATGGGATGATTATAATAGATATCTTTCAGACAAAAAGGCAAATGAGAAGGAAGTGTGGGTTGTCAGGAAGGGCGTCAAGAAACTTGTATGAAACATAAAATTTTCTTAAATATATTTTTATTCTGTGTTTATTAAGAGTTGAGAACAGAACGACCAAACAGTAAAAAAGTTAAAGACTTAGCTTACAGTTTCCTGCAATTGATCATCATTCCAATATACATAATTTTGACTTTTATAAAGGAGTATAATCTGTTGATTTTTCCATGATATTGTTACTATTTCATGTCAATAGATGATTTTGAT
>JAVKPL010010099.1:0-41633 GCA_032173675.1 Gastrolobium villosum | reverse complement strand
GCTTAAGTATATGTTAGCTAGGATAGTTAGATTGTTAGGACTGTTCTGTGATAAGACACAGATGCATAGCTAACTTGTCCGAATTGAACTCGAGTACCTACTTGAGACTGCTGCCATGAATAACTTGCGGTGAGCCTGATCAACTCATTTCCTGATATTGTGAGTGCAGAATCATGGCAGGTGGTCGCGGTTCAACTCGGGGAAGGTCTGGCGATGCGGAAGAGGATCTTATCACCACCATTGGGGGACTGGCAACGTTTATCCAGAATATGAGCCAAGAATGGCGCGACCATAGGCAACAGAATCAGAACCAACCCCCACTGCATGAAAATGCAGAAAAAATTGCCCGTCGGAGGTTGAAAGACTTCCGCAACTTCCAACCACCTACCTTTGAGGGTGAAGACAACCCCGAGGCTGCAGCGAAGTGGCTGCAGATGATTGAGCATATTTTCGAACGCATGGCATGCCCAGAAGCACAGAAGACTGATTACGCGTCATACCAGCTGATGGGAGAAGCTTTAACATGGTGGACTGGTGTGAGGGCTCTGCTGAGAGCTCAGGACGTGGAACTAACATGGGCCGTGTTCAGACAAGTATTTTTGGACAAGTATTTTCCTAAGGCAATGAGAAGAATGAAGCACACTGAATTGCTGTCACTCCGGCAGGATAACATGACGGTCAATGAGTACATTGCAAAATTTGGGCAGCTGATCGAGTACGCCAACTTTGATCGGAACATTTACGACGAAGAATGGCAGGTGGAGAAGTTCGAAAGCGGATTACATCCGGAAATCCGTAAACTCATTTTGACGACGGCTAATCGTACGCTTCCGGAACTCATCAACCAGAGTCGTCAGGCAGAAGGAATCATTAATGAGGCCAAGAACCTGAACAAGCCACCAACACAATCCCACGGAGGAAACCGAGCAGGCAGATTCTTCAGGACGGCACCTGGTAGGGGTCGAGGCAGAGGTACGCAGTTGCAAGCGCGGCCTGGAAATTTTAAGAGAAACTTTACGGTGGGTCAATCGTCGACCGGACGTCAGGGTGCCACTGCTTGTGCTACATGTGGAAAGAACCACTTTGGAGTTTGTCGCAAGAACAACAATGCATGTTTCAGATGTGGCCAGCAAGGACATTTTGCTTACAAGTGCCCCCAGAACGCTGACCAACAGCCTACGCAAGCTCGGGTGTTCACATTGGATGCAAATGAAGCACAGAAGTTTCCCAACCTGATCAAAGGTAATGTTACTTTGAATGGTCACCCAATTTCTGTTATCTTTGATTCTGGAGCGTCTGGCTCTTTTATGGCAAAGCATACTGCCTTGAGAATAGGCATCACCCCAACCCCGTTACCTTATGAGTTACACATTAGCACACCTACTGGTGGATCGTGCACAGCTTCGGAGATCTGCAAAGGTGTTATCTTGCAGTATGAAGGAAACACGTATACAGTTAACTTGGTGGTCCTGCCGGTATTCAACTTCGATGTGATTATCGGTATGGACTGGTTGACGGAAAACGGGATAACGTTGGACTGTCGAGCGGGGAAAGTCGTTGTTCCTGCGAAAGATGGTAATTTTCAACCTTTCTCTCTCATTTCTTTATTGCAAGTTAGAAAAGAGCTCCGCAAGGGAGCAGCAGGATATCTTTTGTCGATCGAGGCTGAGACCTCGGTTGACAATCAAATTCAGAATGTACCAATAGTTAGAGAATTCGAGGAGGTATTCCCAGATGAAATACCTCGATTGCCTCCTCATAGGGAAATAGAATTTTCTATCGAACTTGTTCCTGGAGTTGGACCAATCTCCATTGCCCCGTATCGTATGGCGCCGTTGGAACTGCGAGAGTTGAAGAAGCAGATAGAAGAGCTTTTGGCCAAGGAATTCATCAGACCGAGTACCTCCCCATGGGGTGCTCCAGCCATTTTGATTAAGAAGAAGGATGGAAGTTTACGACTGTGTGTAGATTACCGCCAGCTGAACAAAGTGACGGTGAAGAATAAGTATCCGCTACCGAGGATCGACGATTTGATGGACCAGCTGAGAGGAGCCAGAGTCTTTTCCAAGATAGATTTACGATCGGGATACCATCAGATCCGGGTCAAACCGGAGGATATTCCGAAAACCGCTTTTAGGACTCGTTATGGGCACTACGAATACCAGGTGATCCCATTCGGACTTACAAATGCTCCAGCGGTATTCATGGACTACATGAACCGCATCTTCCGCCCCTTTCTTGATCAGTTCGTTATTGTGTTTATCGACGATATCCTGATTTACTCAGCTAATGAAGAGCTGCATGCGGAACATCTGAGGATTGTCTTGCAAATCTTGAAGGAGAAGCAGTTGTACGCGAAATGGTCGAAGTGCGAGTTTTGGCTTAAAGAGGTCCAGTTTCTGGGCCATGTCATTTCATCAGAAGGTATCGCGGTGGACCCCAGCAAAGTTGAAGCTGTCATGAATTGGGAACGACCCAAGACTGTCACTGAAGTAAGAAGTTTCTTAGGTCTGGCTGGATATTATCGAAGGTTTATCCAGAATTTCTCTCAGATAGTGCAACCTCTTACACGTCTCACTCGGAAGGACAAGCCTTTTGAGTGGACTGAAGCTTGTGAAGAATGTTTCTTGGAACTAAAGAGCAGATTGACGAGTGCTCCCGTACTCACGATTCCGGATCCTACCCGAAAGTTCGAAGTATACTGCGATGCGTCGCTGAAAGGACTTGGATGCGTGTTGATGCAGGATCGTATGGCGGTAGCTTACGCGTCTCGACAACTAAAGCCTCACGAGGAAAATTATCCTACGCACGATTTGGAGTTAGCAGCTATAGTGTTCGCACTTAAAATCTGGAGGCACCACTTGTATGGTTCGCAGTTTGACGTGTTCAGCGATCATAAGAGTTTGAAGTACTTGTTCGATCAGAAGGAGTTGAATATGCGGCAACGACGGTGGATGGAATTTCTGAAGGACTATGATTTTGAACTTAAATACCACCCAGGAAAGGCAAACGTGGTAGCTGACGCCCTGAGTAGGAAGACACTGCACACTGCAACCCTGATGATGGAAGAATTGAAGTTGTTTGAGGCCTTTCGAGACTTGAACTTATCGATAGACGAGAGAGGGAATAGCATAAGATTGGGAAATATAAAAGTGGAGAATGAATTGATCAGTAGAATTAAGGAGGCTCAGAAAGATGAAGAGTTAGTCCGTGATTTGGTTGGCAACCAAGATGTTGTAAAGGATGAGAATGATGTTTGGAGATTTCAAGGACGGCTGGTTGTGCCGAATGAAGAGTTGAAGCAAGAAGTTTTGCAGGAAGCTCACAAGGGTAAGTACGCAGTTCATCCTGGATCCACGAAGATGTATCATGATTTGAAGACCTCGTTTTGGTGGCCAGGTATGAAGCGGGAGATTGCGGAGTATGTATCTCGGTGCTTAACTTGTCAGAAGGTGAAGTACGAACATCAGAAACCTTCGGGACTTCTTCAACCTTTGGAGATTCCCGAATGGAAGTGGGACAGTATTGCGATGGATTTTGTAGTTGGACTTCCTCGGACGCGAGAAGGATATGATTCTATCTGGGTGATTGTTGATCGTTTAACGAAGTCAGCTCATTTCTTGCGTGTTAGAACCACATATGATACAGAGAGGCTTGCTAGAATTTATCTGCAGGAGATTGTGAAGCTGCACGGAGTTCCTACGAGTATTGTCAGTGATCGTGATCCCAAGTTTACATCTAAGTTTTGGGAATCCTTTCAAAGAGCATTAGGGACCTAATTGAGGTTGAGTACTGCTTATCATCCGCAGACCGATGGACAGACGGAACGCACCATTCAAGCATTAGAGGACATGTTGCGAGCATGCGTTTTGGAGATAGGAGGCAGCTGGGATAGTTATCTTTCGTTGATTGAGTTTGCTTACAACAACAGTTACCATTCCAGTATTCAAATGGCACCGTATGAAGCTCTGTATGGGAGAAAATGCAGATCCCCTTTATGTTGGACTGAAGTGGGTGAGCGAAGCATGTTAGGACCTGATCTAATTCATGAAACATCCGAACAGGTAAAGAAGATTCGGGAAAATATGCAGAGGGCTCAGGCCAGACAGAAGAGTTATTACGACAAGCGTCATAAGCCTCTATCTTTCGAAGTTGGAGACCATGTGTTCTTGAGAATCACTCCTACATCGGGACTCAGAAGGAGAATGGGAGTTAAGAAGTTAAGTCCACGGTACTTAGGACCGTATCTGATTATGGACCGGATTGGAGAGTCTGCATACCGGTTGGCTTTACCACCCAATCTGTCAGGAATACACAATGTATTTCATGTGTGGCAGCTACGGAGGTATCTCTCTGATCCATCTCACGTGTTACAGCCAGAAGAAGTGGAACTAAAGGAAAATCTAACTTATCAAGTGCAACTGTTCCAAATTCTTGAAAGATCCGTCAAGCGACTCCGTTCTAAAGAGATTCCGTTGGTGAAGGTATTATGGAACAACAGATCGGCAGCTGAAGCCACTTGGGAGCGCGAGGACGACATTCAGAAACACTATCCAGAACTGTTTAGCTCTTAAGTAAGTTTATTTTGCGGACAAAATTCCTATTTGGTGGGGAGAGTGTAACATCCCGCATAATTAGCAAAATACATAAGTACTATATGTTATAAATGTATGTGTAGATTTCGGATGTATGGTTTATGTGTACTGACTTGCGAATTGTTGATCTTTATCATTGGATGAGACTAAGGTAATTAATTTAATTAAATCATAGGAGGGTGCTTATGGAGACATGTGAAATTTATTAAAATCATATGAGTAATGTGAGGAAGGCCTTAGTGTTTATTGGACTTTAGAAGTGGGCTAGTGTGTGTGTGGACTTGTCACTTTTGAACTCATGTGATTGGATTCTTTGTGTGGTCAATGGCCCAAAGAGGACTCTTGGATCAATCTTGTTCAGCCCAAATTAAATCCACACCTAATTCCCTAAGCCTTGTCCAACAAGGATGTCTTGTGTACCAAGGAACCTTCACATGGCAACCCTTCTACCACCCTTTCATGCGCACAAGAGAGTGTGATTAAGGACTTTGAAATCTGCCATTTTCCCTTGTTAAACCGCCACCTCACCTTGCTTATGCATAACTTGATTTCAATTTTATTGCATGAAAGACACATGTGCACTTTAGCATGATTTTAGGCTGCATACTTCCCCATTTAGGCGCACATGGGGGGAGTCTTGGATCAGATTTCTTGTGTCACAAAACTGCCTAACTTGTTGACTTGGAGAACCTTCCATCATGAGGCTGCCATGTGCAGATTTTTGCAAGCTTTTTGCAGCCCATCATGAGCCAAACCTGCCTTGTTTTCACATGCATCATAAGTAGGGTCTTGGGGCTGCATTTTCATCATCTTGTGCGCATATGGACAGCTCCAAAATCAGAATTTAGGCTGCCACAAATCTGCACTCATGATGCACCTCTTTCCCTCTCATCATTTGCGCACCTAGGCTGCCTAAATGCAGATTTTTGGCTGCCACCTAGTTGAATTACTTGTTGACTTAGTGAACCTCTTGCATGTGCTCATGATGCACCTCTTCCACTCCACTCTATGCGCAAGACATGGCTGTTTGTGCAGAAATTTTTCTGACTTAGGACAGCCTCCAAATCTGAACATATCCCTCCTCACTCCTTGCATGTGCATAGAGTAATTTAGAAGCAAACCCTTTGCTTGTTCAGCCCTTGTATGCAGCCCCATCCCCTCAAGTAATCAGAATTTTTCATGATGCTTAATCATGCCACTTCTCCTCACTTTCCCTTTAAATATGCGCATAAGGAAGGGGCTGGCCTCATGTACAAGTGCAGCCAACTCCTCCTCCTCCTCACTCTCTAGCCGAACCAACAAGCTTCCTTGGAGCAAGAAGACTTTGCCAAGCCAACTCCCTCCTTCCCTCACCATCAAACCGTGGCCTTGACACAAGTGAAGTGTGAGTTTCCCCTCTTTTCCCTCTCACTGCCCAGCCTTGTCTTCAACCTTGAAACTTTCCAAGCTTGTTCATCCTCACCTTGTGTGCGCATAGATCACCATAGGAAGTGAGGACTTGTTGTGAAGTAGAGCTAGGAAGGGTGTGGTGAAGTGTGTGCTACAAGAGGTAAGCCTTGAACTTAGAACTCTTTCATTGTGTAACCATGTGTGTGTGCTTAAATGTCTTCTTGATTATGTGTGGTTTTGGATCCAAGTATGAGCATGATAAAAGTAGAATGGTGGAGCTATTTCATGATGATTTGTGTGCATAAAAAATCTCATGGTTATGTTTAAACTCATGCCACTGTTTTCTTGTATGGATATGCCACTGTTTTGAAGAGAAATGTGCCACTGTTTTCCTTTGAATGTGCCACTGTTTTGAAGATGAGATGCCCACTGTTTCGGTTCCTCAAAAGCACCATTCAAATGCCACTGTTTCTGCACATAAATGCCACTGTTTCTGCACATTATATGCCACTGTTTCTGCACATATATGCCACTGTTTCTGCACATTATATGCCACTGTTTCTGCACATATATGCCACTGTTTTAGCCCAATATATGCCACCGTTTTTATACATAAAATGCCACTGTTTTAGTCATCAAATGCCACTGTTTTATGCATAAAAGGCCACTGTTTTAGTCATCAAATGCCACTGTTTCTATGCATAAAATGCCACTGTTTTTATGCATAAAAGGCCACTGTTTCAGTCATCATATGCCACTGTTTTTATGCATAAAATGCCACTATTTTTATGCATAAAATGCCACTGTTTTAGCCATGATATGCCACTGTTTCAATGTCCAAAAACCAAGACTTATGCCACTGTTTTGAAGTCCAAAGTGCCACTGTTTCTGTTTTAAAATGATCACTGTTTCTGCTGTATGTTTACTGTTTTCCTGCTGTAAAAACGCTGCTGTATGCTCACTGTTTTGCTGCTGTAAACACTGCTGTATGCTCACTGTTTTCCACTGTAAAACGCTGCTGTATGCTCATTGTTTTGCTGCTGTAAACACTGCTGTATGCTCGCTGTTTTCCACTGTAAAACGCTGCTGTATGCTCACTGTTTTGCTGTTGTAAGACACTGCTGCATGCTCTCTGTTTCTGCTGTAAATAGCCACTGTAAATGATTAGTTGTAATTGATTTAGGTGCGCTTAAGAAGTGAGATACTTCGCTGCTGTTTGGTAATATTTAAGGCAAGCAAAGGTAAGTGTCAGGCGATATTGCCTAATGTGACTATTGACTACTGGTATAAAATTGTGACATGATGCTCCATATGCCGTAAAAATATTATGTTCCATTATGATGAAAGGAAACTGCCAAAATGTGCCGTGATGGCTATATGATAATGAGGTAAAGACGTTATGTGGCAGCATAACGCATATGAAAGGTATATAAGCATGCACCTTGCATCATATCGCATTTTTGTACGTTCTGTGTGTGAAAGCATAGCATGGCATGCATATACCAAGAGCATGTAGCTCTTGCTTTTTAGAATAGTTATGTACAGGAACATGTGTTTTGAGCAAGCATCATATAGGCATCCCCAAGATACCGGGGTATGGGACACTTGGCATCAGTCCGCATAGGCCCACAGTTGGAATCCACATGGAGCTCAGGTGCCAAGGGATATTTGATTCCACTGTGAAGTGCGCGCACGACGGTGCTAAAAGCGCAAAGGAAAGGCGTTATATACGCAATATATGAATATGATGAAAAGGAAAAAGGAAGAGGAACAAGGATATGTTGAAGTGACTGTTTATGATTTTGTGCCTAGTTAATACTGTTATATTACTGGTTTTGTTGCCACACTACTGGGATTATTCTCACCCCTTCGGGGCTGCTATTTTCCTAAATGGCAGGAGGACATAAAAGCACATGAAGACGTGATGTTTGCTGTTGCTTGCTGTTGCATGGATTATCACTGTTGCTGTTTTGATTGTTTGGATGACTGTAATGATTAATGTTTTGGTACTCTTGGATGACTGTACACTCTATCATCTCTATTCTATCTTGAACTGTTATGAACAGCGGCTATTTTGGAAAACGTTTGTGAAAAGACTTATGTGCTGGAATTTTTGCAGTGCACCTTACGGGTGGTGTTTTTATGAGCAAACGAACTCGGATTTTCTATTATTTTATATGCACGCGAAGCCCCAAACGTGCTCTTTCTTAATCACTTGAAATATTTTTTATCGTCCAAACAGAAGTTATAAGAACAATTGAAATGCCTTACGGATTGGTACACTGCATTGAGATTCTTTGTTAGCTCATGTGACGTTAACGACTCTAATTCCGCTTAGCAAACGACTCTCTTGGATGCATACAAGGGAGGGCGTTACACGATGGAACTTTAAGGCATGGGAAGTACATTGTTATACATTGGAACGTATATGAGGTTTGTGCCATATGCAAGTGTATGAAATACTCAAATGTTGTAAGTTTGAACAAAATTAATAAACTCGTTTAAAATGGTTAAAAAAAGTCATACACAACACGTCATAAGGAACAGGCATTGATTAATACCTATGGTTAATTGACTAGGTCTTAGTACACAGTAGGTTGATTAGTACCTTAAATCAATTAGACCACAAGGTTTAGTTTGAATCCATAAGTTCAGACAATATTTTTGCATGTATAAGATTACACCTTGAGAACAGTAAATTAAAGTAAAGGCAAACATTCTTCTGCGGAACAAGTTTAGACATATCAAGAGAGTTCTATCAACATGGTAAGACATACTTTGTAAAATTTCTTGAGGGTGTTATGTGTTAGTGAACCAAAATCAAAGATGCAATAAAAGTTTAAAATGTAACGTTTGACAATCTTAAAACAAAAATTGGAATACTTGGAGACATATTCATACAAAATTCAGATCACCCAAAACCAACTAAAGAACCTGCAGGCTTTGCTTTATAAAAGAACAAACTGATTCTATAAAGTTGTAACGCCCTCCCTTGTATGCATCCAAGAGAGTCGTTTGCTAAGCGGAATTAGAGTCGTTAACGTCACATGAGCTAACATAGATTCTTTTACTAAGTACAAATCCGTAAGACGTTTCAATAATTCCTATAACTTCTGTTTGGACGATAAAAAAGGTTTCAAGTGATTTAGAAAGAGCACGTTTGGGGCTTCGCGTGCATATAAAATAATAGTAAATCAGAGTTCGTTTGCTCATAAAAACACCACCCGTAAGGTGCACTGTAAAAGTTTCAGCACATAAGTCTTTCAAAAAATTCCTTTCACAAACGTTTTCCAAAATAGCCGCTGTTCATAAAAGTTCAAGATAAAATAGAGATGATAGAGTCTACAGTCATCCAAGAGTACCAAAATATTAATCATTACAGTCATCCAATCAATCAAAACAGCAACAGTGATAATCCAAGCATCAGCAAGCAACAGCAAAACATCACTCCTTCAAATGCTTTTACGTCCTCCTGCCATTTTGGAAAAATAGCAGCCCCGAAGGGGTGAGAATAATCCCAGTAGTGTGGCAACAAAACCAGTAATATAACAGTATTAACTAGGCACAAAATCATAAACAGTCACTTCAACATATCCTTGTTCCTTTTCCTTTTTCCTTTTCATCATATTCATATATTGCGTATATAACGCCTTTCCTTTGCGCTTTTAGCACCGTCGTGCGCGCACTTCACAGTGGAATCAAATATCCCTTGGCACCTGAGCTCCATGTGGATTCCAACTGTGGGCCTATGCGGACTGATGCCAAGTGTCCCATACCCCGGTACCTTGGGGATGCCTATATGATGCTTGCTCAAACACATGGTCCTGTACATAACTATTCTAAAACAAGGCCTATATGATTTTGATACATGCATGTCATGCTATGCTTTCACACACACAAAGCGTAAAAATGCGGTATGATGTAAGGTGCATGCTTATATACCTTTCATATGCGTTATGCGTGCCACATAACGTCTTTACCTCATAATCATATAGCCATCATGGCACATTTTTGGCAGTTTCCTTTCATCATAATGGAACATAACACTTTTACGGAATATGGAGCATCATGTCACAATTTTATACCAGTAGTCAATAGTCACATTAGGCAATATCGCCTGACACTTACCTTTGCGTGCCTTAAATAATACCAAACAGCAGCGAAGTATCTCACTTCTTAAGCGCACCTAAATCAATTACAACCAATCATTTACAGTGGCTATTTACAGCAGAAACAGTGAGCATACAGCAGTGTCTTACAATGGAAAACAGTGAGCATACAGCAGTGTTTTACAGCAGAAAAACAGTGAGCATACAGCAGCATTTTTACAGCAGAAAACAGTGACGTTTGTGCTTAAAACAGTGAGCAGAAACAGTGAGTTGTTCTTTAAAACAGTGAACAGAAAGCAGTGGTATTTTCCTTAAAAACAGTGGACAGAAACAGTGACGTTTTACAGCAGGAAAACAGTGAAGATACAGCAGAAACAGTGACCATTTTGAGACAGAAACAGTGGCTTTTTGAACATCAACAGTGGCAGAAACAGTGACATCAAACAGTGGCAGAAACAGTGGCATTTGGACGTTAAAACAGTGACATAATCAATGGCATTTGAACCTCAAAATAGTGGCATGAGTAGTGTTATTTGTGCATCAAAACAGTGGCATGAATGGTAACATTTATTCATTAAAACAGTGACATTAGTGGTGATAATTTGCACTTCAAAAATAGTGGCAAAGGGAGTGGTTTTTGAACATTAAAACAGTGGCATGAATGATACATTTGAACATCCAAAACAGTGATATAAATTATGATTTTTAGACATTAAAACAGTGGCATAAATAGTGATTCTTGATCATCAAAACAGTGGCAAAATGGGAGTATTTAGACACCAATACAGTGGCATAAAGGGTAGGGTTTGGACATCAAGATGGTGGTTATTTTATGCAGAAACAGTGGCTCATTAAGTACTAAAACAGTGAGTGTTTTTGGTGCAAAACAGTGACATATGTGGCATTAAAACAGTGAGCATTTTATGCAGAAAACAGTGGCTCATTATGGACTAAAACAGTGAGCATTTTATGCAGAAACAGTGGCATATTATGGACTAAAACAGTGAGTATTTTATGCAGAAACAGTGGCATGTGGAGCACTAAAACAGTGGCATAAGTGTGCAGAAACAGTGGCATCAAAATGGTGATCTTGAGGAACCGAAACAGTGAGCATTTTATCCTCAAAACAGTGGCACATTCATAGGGAAACAGTGGCATATTCATACAAAAACAGTGGCATATATATTCCTCAAAACAGAGGCATTAACTTAAGTATGACCATGAGACTTTCATTCCATAACTTAAGCATACAAATCATCATGAAATAGCTCCACCATTCTACTTTTACCATGCTCATTCTTGAATCCAAAACCACACATAATCAAGGAGACATTCAAGCACACACATGGTTACACAATGAAAGAGGTCTAAGTTCTAGGCTTACCTCTTGTAGCACACACTTCTTGTCACACACCACACCTTTCTAGTTCTACCAACAACAAGTCCACACTTCCTAGGAGATGATCTATGCGCAAACAAGGGTGAGGAGGACACCTTTGGACAGCTTCCAAGAGAGAGTACCAAGGCTGGACAGTGAGGGAAAAAGAAGAAGAAGAGCTTGCACTTGCTTGGTGTAGGTCACGGTTTTGAGAGGTGAGGGAGGGTGAGTTAGCAAAGTCTTCTTGCTCCAAGGATGCTTGTAGGTTCGGCTAGGAGAGTGAGGGAATGAGGGAGGAAGGTTGGCTGAACTTGTGCGCAACTTAAGGAGAAGGTGAGAGGAGTTTGCAATGATGGTGCATCAAGAAAATTCTGGTTTCTTGCAAGAGTGGGACTGCACACTTGGTTTGAACAAGCAAGTGTTTGCTTCTAGGCTACTCTATGCACATGCAAGGAGGTGAGGAAGATATGTTCAGATCTGAATGCTGTCCTAAGTCAGAATTTTTCACACAAATGACTACACCATGCGCACAAGGTGGAGTGGAGGAGGTGTCATCAAGAGCACATGCTAGAAGGTTTACTAAGTCAACAAGCAAGACAACTATGTGGCAGCCAAAAAAATCTGAATTGATGCAGTCTATGTGCGCATGGGATGAGAGGTTGCAGCCCCAAAATCCTTCTTTGGTTGCATGTGGAAGCAAGGGGCAGATTTGGCTCATGATGGACTGCCAAAAGCATGCAAAAATCTGCACATTTCAGCCTCATGATGGAAGGTGTAAGGTGGTTCTCCAAGTCAACACTCAAGACAGATTTGTGTCATAAAAAAAATCTGATCCATGACTCCCCCATGTGCGCCTAAAAGAAGAATAATGCAGCCTAAAATGATGCTAAGGTGAACATGTGACTTCCATGCAATGAAGTTGAAGTCAAAGGTGCATAAACTAAGTGTGAGGTGGCGGTCAAGCATGAGGAAAGTTGGAGGATTTCCTAAGTCCTTTCTACTCTCTTTTGTGCGCATGAAAGGGTGGTAAAAAGGTTGCCATGTGAAGGTTCCTTGGTACACAAGACAACCTTGTTGGACAAGGCTTAGGGAAGATAAGAATGGTTACAACTTTGGGCTGAATCTAGGTAGGTCCAAAAGCCATCCTTGGGCCATTGGCCACACACACAAAGAACCCAATCACACAAGCCCAATAATGACAAGTCCACACACACTAGCCCACTTCCAAAGTCCAATAAACACTAAAGCCTTCTAACACACACTCAAATTACTCATATGATTAAATTCACATGTCTACATATGTATCCTCCTATGATTTAATTTAAATGCTCAAGGATAAAGATCAACAATTCGCATAAACCATAAATCCAAAATCTACACATACCTCTATAACATATAGTACTTATGTATTTTACTAATTATGCGGGGTGTTACACTCTCCCCACCAAATAGGAATTTTGTCCGCAAAATAAACTTACTTAAGAGCTAAACAGTTCTGGATAGCGTTTCTGAATGTCGTCCTCGCGCTCCCAAGTGGCTTCAGCTGCCGATCTGTTGTTCCATAATACTTTCACCAAAGGGATTTCTTTAGAACGGAGTCGCTTGACGGATCTTTCAAGAATTTGGAACGGTTGTACTTGATACGTCAGATTTTCCTTTAGTTCCACTTCTTCCGGCTGTAACACGTGAGATGGATCAGAGAGATACCTCCGTAGCTGCGACACATGAAATACATTGTGAATTCCTGACAAATTGGGTGGTAAAGCCAATCGGTATGCAGACTCTCCAATCCGGTCCATAATCAGATATGGTCCTAAGTACCGTGGACTTAACTTCTTAACTCCCATTCTCCTTCCGAGTCCCGATGTAGGTGTGATTCTCAAAAATACATGGTCTCCGACTTCGAAAGATAGAGGCTTATGACGCTTGTCGTAATAACTCTTCTGTCTGGCCTGAGCCCGCTGCATATTTTCTCGAATCTTCTTTACTTGTGCGGATGTTTCTTGAATTAGATCAGGTCCTAGCATACTTCGCTCACCTACTTCAGTCCAACATAAAGGGGATCTGCATTTTCTCCCATACAAAGCTTCGTACGGTGCCATCTGAATACTGGAGTGGTAACTATTGTTGTAAGCAAATTCAATCAAAGACAGATAATTATCCCAGCTGCCTCCTAACTCCAAAACACATGCTCGCAACATGTCCTCCAAAGCTTGAATGGTGCGTTCTGTCTGTCCATCGGTCTGCGGGTGGTAAGCAGTACTTAACCTCAAGTGGGTCCCTAATGCTCTTTGAAAAGATTCCCAAAACTTAGATGTAAACTTGGGATCACGATCACTGACAATACTCGTAGGAACTCCGTGCAGCTTCACAATCTCCTGCAGATAAATTCTGGCAAGCCTCTCTGTATCATACGTGGTTCTAACACGTAAGAAATGAGCTGACTTCGTTAAACGATCGACAATCACCCAGATAGAATCATATCCTTCTCGCGTCCGAGGAAGTCCAACTACAAAATCCATCGCAATACTGTCCCACTTCCATTCGGGAATCTCCAAAGGTTGAAGAAGTCCCGACGGTTTCTGATGTTCGTACTTCACCTTCTGACAAGTTAAGCACCGAGATACATACTCAGCAATATCACGCTTCATACCCGGCCACCAAAACGAGGTCTTCAAATCATGGTACATCTTCGTGGATCCAGGATGAACTGCATACTTACCCTTGTGGGCTTCCTGCAAAACTTCTTGCTTCAACTCTTCATTCGGCACAACTAACCGACCTTGGAATCTCCAACTATCATTCTCATCCTTTACAACATCTTGGCTGCCAACCAAATCACGGACTAACTCTTCATCTTTCTGAGCCTCCTTAATTCTACTGATCAGTTCATTCTCCACCTTTATATTTCCCAATCTTATGCTATGCCCTCTCTCGTCTACAGATAGATTCAAATCTCGGAAGGCCTCAAACAATTTCAGCTCTTCCATCATCAGAGTTGCAGTGTGCAGTGTCTTCCTGCTCAGGGCGTCAGCTACCACGTTTGCCTTTCCTGGGTGGTATTTAAGTTCAAAATCGTAGTCCTTCAGAAATTCCATCCACCGTCGTTGCCGCATATTCAGCTCCTTCTGGTCGAACAAATACTTCAAACTCTTATGATCGCTGAACACGTCAAACTGCGAACCATACAAGTGGTGCCTCCAAATTTTAAGTGCGAACACTATAGCTGCTAACTCCAAATCGTGCGTAGGATAATTCTCTTCGTGAGGCTTCAGTTGTCGAGATGCATAAGCTACCGCCATACGATCCTGCATCAACACGCATCCAAGTCCTTTCAGCGACACATCGCAGTATACTTCGAACTTTCGAGTAGGATCCGAAATCGTGAGTACGGGAGCACTTGTCAATCTGCTCTTTAGTTCCAAGAAACATTCTTCACAAGCTTCAGTCCACTCAAAAGGCTTCTCCTTCCGAGTGAGACGAGTAAGAGGTTGCACTATCTGAGAGAAATTCTGGATGAACCTTCGATAGTATCCAGCAAGACCTAAGAAACTTCTTACTTCAGTGACAGTCTTGGGTCGTTCCCAATTCATGACAGCTTCAACTTTGCTGGGGTCCACCGCGATACCTTCTGATGAAATGACATGGCCCAGAAACTGGACCTCCTTAAGCCAAAACTCGCACTTCGACCATTTCGCGTACAACTGCTTCTCCTTCAAGATTTGCAAGACAATCCTCAGATGTTCCGCATGCAGCTCTTCATTAGCTGAGTAAATCAGGATGTCGTCGATAAACACAATAACAAACTGATCAAGAAAGGGGCGGAAGATGCGGTTCATGTAGTCCATGAATACCGCTGGAGCATTCGTAAGTCCGAATGGGATCACCTGATATTCGTAGTGCCCATAACGAGTCCTAAAAGCGGTTTTCGGAATATCCTCCGGTTTGACCCGGATCTGATGGTATCCCGATCGTAAATCTATCTTGGAAAAGACTCTGGCTCCTCTCAGCTGGTCCATCAAATCGTCGATCCTCGGTAGCGGATACTTATTCTTCACCGTTACTTTGTTTAGCTGGCGGTAATCTACACACAGACGTAAACTTCCATCCTTCTTCTTAATCAAGATGGCTGGAGCACCCCATGGAGAAGTACTCGGTCTGATAAATTCCTTTGCCAAAAGCTCTTCTATCTGCTTCTTCAACTCGCGAAGTTCCAACGGCGCCATACGATACGGGGCAATGGAGATTGGTCCAACTCCAGGAACAAGTTCGATAGAAAATTCTATTTCCCTATGAGGAGGCAATCGAGGTATTTCATCCGGGAATACCTCCTCGAATTCTCTAACTACCGGTACATTCTGAATTTGATTGTCAACCGAGGTCTCAGCCTCGATCGACAAGAGATACCCTGCTGCTCCCTTGCGGAGCTCTTTTCTAACTTGCAATAAAGAAATGAGAGAGAAAGGTTGAAAATTACCATCTTTCGCAGGAACAACGACTTTCCCCGCTCGACAGTCCAATGTTATCCCGTTTTCCGTCAACCAGTCCATACCGATAATCACATCGAAGTTGAATACCGGCAGGACCACCAAGTTAACTGTATACGTGTTCCCTTCATACTGCAAGGTAACACCTCTGCAGATCTCTGAGGCTGTGCACGATCCTCCAGTAGGTGTGCTGATGTGTAACTCATAAGGTAACGGGGTTGGGGTGATGCCTATTCTCAAGGCAGTATGCTTTGCCATAAAAGAGCCAGACGCTCCAGAATCAAAGATAACAGAAATTGGGTGACCATTTAAAGTGACATTACCTTTGATCAGGTTGGGAAACTTCTGTGCTTCATTTGCATCCAATGTGAACACCCGTGCTTGCGTAGGCTGTTGGTCAGCGTTCTGGGGGCATTTGTAAGCAAAATGTCCTTGCTGGCCACATCTGAAACATGCATTGTTGTTCTTGCGACAGACTCCAAAGTGATTCTTTCCACATGTAGCACAAACAGTCGTGCCCTGTCGTCCAGTCGACGATTGACCCACAGTATAGTTTCTCTTAAAATTTCCAGGCCGCGCCTGCAACTGCGTACCTCTGCCTCGACCCCTACCAGGTGTCGTCCTGAAAAATCTGCCTGTTCGGTTTCCTCCGTGGAATTGTGTTGGTGGCTTGTTCAAATTCTTGGCCTCGTTAATGATTCCTTCTGCCTGACGACTCTGGTTGATGAGTTCCGGAAGTGTACGATTAGCCGTCGTCAAAATGAGTTTACGGATCTCCGGATGTAATCCACTTTCGAACTTCTCCACCTGCCATTCCTCGTCATAAATGTTCCGGTCAAAGTTGGCGTACTCGATCAGCTGCCCAAATTTTGCAATGTACTCATTAACCGTCATGTTATCCTGCCTGAGTGACAGCAGTTCAGTGTGCTTCATTCTTCTCATTGCCTTAGGAAAATACTTATCCAAAAATACTTGTCTGAATACGGCCCATGTCAACTCCACGTCCTGAGCTCTCAACAGAGCCCTCGCACCAGTCCACCATGTTAAAGCTTCTCCCATCAGCTGATACGATGCGTAATCAGTCTTCTGCGCTTCCGGGCATGCCATACGTTCGAAAATATGCTCGATCATCTGCAGCCACTTCGCTGCAGCCTCGGGGTTGTCTTCACCCTCAAAGGTAGGTGGTTGGAAATTGCGGAAGTCTTTCAACCTCCGACGGGCAATTTCTTCTGCATTTTCATGCAGTGGGGGTTGGTTCTGATTCTGTTGCCTATGGTCGCGCCATTCTTGGCTCATATTCTGGATAAACGTTGCCAGTCCCCCAATGGTAGTGATAAGATCCTCTTCCGCATCGCCAGACCTTCCCCGAGTTGAACCGCGACCACCTGCCATGATTCTGCACTCACAATATCAGGAAATGAGTTGATCAGGCTCACCGCAAGTTATTCATGGCAGCAGTCCCAAGTAGGTACTCGGGTTCAATTCGGATAAGTTAACTATGCTTCCGTGTCTTATCACAGAACGGTCCTAACAATCTTACTACCCTAGCTAACATATACTTATACTATAGCACATTTAGACAGTCAATCAGCAGATAAACACAATCAACAACCAATTCAATCAATCACAAGCAAATCCATGGACCAAACTGCTCTGATACCAATTAGTGTAACGCCCTCCCTTGTATGCATCCAAGAGAGTCGTTTGCTAAGCGGAATTAGAGTCGTTAACGTCACATGAGCTAACATAGATTCTTTTACTAAGTACAAATCCGTAAGACGTTTCAATAATTCTTATAACTTCTGTTTGGACGATAAAAAAGGTTTCAAGTGATTTAGAAAGAGCACGTTTGGGGCTTCGCGTGCATATAAAATAATAGTAAATCAGAGTTCGTTTGCTCATAAAAACACCACCCGTAAGGTGCACTGTAAAAGTTTCAGCACATAAGTCTTTCAAAAAATTCCTTTCACAAACGTTTTCCAAAATAGCCGCTGTTCATAATAGTTCAAGATAAAATAGAGATGATAGAGTCTACAGTCATCCAAGAGTACCAAAATATTAATCATTACAGTCATCCAATCAATCAAAACAGCAACAGTGATAATCCAAGCATCAGCAAGCAACAGCAAAACATCACTCCTTCAAATGCTTTTACGTCCTCCTGCCATTTTGGAAAAATAGCAGCCCCGAAGGGGTGAGAATAATCCCAGTAGTGTGGCAACAAAACCAGTAATATAACAGTATTAACTAGGCACAAAATCATAAACAGTCACTTCAACATATCCTTGTTCCTTTTCCTTTTTCCTTTTCATCATATTCATATATTGCGTATATAACGCCTTTCCTTTGCGCTTTTAGCACCGTCGTGCGCGCACTTCACAGTGGAATCAAATATCCCTTGGCACCTGAGCTCCATGTGGATTCCAACTGTGGGCCTATGCGGACTGATGCCAAGTGTCCCATACCCCGGTACCTTGGGGATGCCTATATGATGCTTGCTCAAACACATGGTCCTATACATAACTATTCTAAAACAAGGCCTATATGATTTTGATACATGCTTGTCATGCTATGCTTTTACACACACAAAGCGTAAAAATGCGGTATGATGTAAGGTGCATGCTTATATACCTTTCATATAGCCATCACGGCACATATACTTTTCATATGCGTTATGCTGCCACATAACGTCTTTACCTCATAATCATATAGCCGTCACGGCACATTTTTGGCAGTTTCCTTTCATCATAATGGAACATAACACTTTTACGGAATATGGAGCATCATGTCACAATTTTATACCAGTAGTCAATAGTCACATTAGGCAATATCGCCTGACACTTACCTTTGCGTGCCTTAAATAATACCAAACAGCAGCGAAGTATCTCACTTCTTAAGCGCACCTAAATCAATTACAACCAATCATTTACAGTGGCTATTTACAGCAGAAACAGTGAGCATACAGCAGTGTCTTACAGTGGAAAACAGTGAGCATACAGCAGTGTTTTACAGCAGAAAAACAGTGAGCATACAACAGCGTTTTTACAGCAGAAAACAGTGACGTTTGTGCTTAAAACAGTGAGCAGAAACAGTGAGTTGTTCTTTAAAACAGTGAACAGAAAGCAGTGGTATTTTCCTTAAAAACAGTGGACAGAAACAGTGACGTCTTACAGCAGGAAAACAGTGAACATACAGCAGAAACAGTGACCATTTTGAGACAGAAACAGTGGCTTTTTGAACATCAACAGTGGCAGAAACAGTGACATCAAACAGTGGCAGAAACAGTGGCATTTGGACGTTAAAACAGTGACATAATCAATGGCATTTGAACCTCAAAACAGTGGCATGAGTAGTGTTATTTGTGCATCAAAACAGTGGCATGAATGGTAACATTTAATCATTAAAACAGTGACATTAGTGGTGATAATTTGCACTTCAAAAACAGTGGCAAAGGGAGTGGTTTTTGAACATTAAAACAGTGGCATGAATGATACATTTGAACATCCAAAACAGTGATATAAATTATTTTTTTTAGACATTAAAAAGTGGCATAAATAGTGATTCTTGATCATCAAAACAGTGGCAAAATGGGAGTATTTAGACACCAATACAGTGGCATAAAGGGTAGGGTTTGGACATCAAGATGGTGGTTATTTTATGCAGAAACAGTGGCTCATTAAGTACTAAAACAGTGAGTGTTTTTGGTGCAAAACAGTGACATATGTGGCATTAAAACAGTGAGCATTTTATGCAGAAAACAGTGGCTCATTATGGACTAAAACAGTGAGCATTTTATGCAGAAACAGTGGCATATTATGGACTAAAATAGTGAGTATTTTATGCAGAAACAGTGGCATGTGGAGCACTAAAACAGTGGCATAAGTGTGCAGAAACAGTGGCATCAAAATGGTGATCTTGAGGAACCGAAACAGTGACCATTTTATCCTCAAAACAGTGGCACATTCATAGGGAAACAGTGGCATATTCATACAAAAACAGTGGCATATATATTCCTCAAAACAGAGGCATTAACTTAAGTATGACCATGAGACTTTCATTCCATAACTTAAGCATACAAATCATCATGAAATAGCTCCACCATTCTACTTTTACCATGCTCATTCTTGAATCCAAAACCACACATAATCAAGGAGACATTCAAGCACACACATGGTTACACAATGAAAGAGGTCTAAGTTCTAGGCTTACCTCTTGTAGCACACACTTCTTGTCACACACCACACCTTTCTAGTTCTACCAACAACAAGTCCACACTTCCTAGGAGATGATCTATGCGCAAACAAGGGTGAGGAGGACACCTTTGGACAGCTTCCAAGAGAGAGTACCAAGGCTGGACAGTGAGGGAAAAAGAAGAAGAAGAGCTTGCACTTGCTTGGTGTAGGTCACGGTTTTGAGAGGTGAGGGAGGGTGAGTTAGCAAAGTCTTCTTACTCCAAGGATGCTTGTAGGTTCGACTAGGAGAGTGAGGGAATGAGGGAGGAAGGTTGGCTGAACTTGTGCGCAACTTAAGGAGAAGGTGAGAGGAGTTTGCAATGATGGTGCATCAAGAAAATTCTGGTTTCTTGCAAGAGTGGGACTGCACACTTGGTTTGAACAAGCAAGTGTTTGCTTCTAGGCTACTCTATGCACATGCAAGGAGGTGAGGAAGATATGTTCAGATCTGAATGCTGTCCTAAGTCAGAATTTTTCACACAAATGACTACACCATGCGCACAAGGTGGAGTGGAGGAGGTGTCATCAAGAGCACATGCTAGAAGGTTTACTAAGTCAACAAGCAAGACAACTATGTGGCAGCCAAAAAAATCTGAATTGATGCAGTCTATGTGCGCATGGGATGAGAGGTTGCAGCCCCAAAATCCTTCTTTGGTTGCATGTGGAAGCAAGGGGCAGATTTGGCTCATGATGGACTGCCAAAAGCATGCAAAAATCTGCACATTTCAGCCTCATGATGGAAGGTGTAAGGTGGTTCTCCAAGTCAACACTCAAGACAGATTTGTGTCATAAAAAAAATCTGATCCATGACTCCCCCCATGTGCGCCTAAAAGAAGAATAATGCAGCCTAAAATGATGCTAAGGTGAACATGTGACTTCCATGCAATGAAGTTGAAGTCAAAGGTGCATAAACTAAGTGTGAGGTGGCGGTCAAGCATGAGGAAAGTTGGAGGATTTCCTAAGTCCTTTCTACTCTCTTTTGTGCGCATGAAAGGGTGGTAAAAAGGTTGCCATGTGAAGGTTCCTTGGTACACAAGACAACCTTGTTGGACAAGGCTTAGGGAAGATAAGAATGGTTACAACTTTGGGCTGAATCTAGGTAGGTCCAAAAGCCATCCTTGGGCCATTGGCCACACACACAAAGAACCCAATCACACAAGCCCAATAATGACAAGTCCACACACACTAGCCCACTTCCAAAGTCCAATAAACACTAAAGCCTTCTAACACACACTCAAATTACTCATATGATTAAATTCACATGTCTACATATGTATCCTCCTATGATTTAATTTAAATACTCAAGGATAAAGATCAACAATTCGCATAAACCATAAATCCGAAATCTACACATACCTCTATAACATATAGTACTTATGTATTTTACTAATTATGCGGGGTGTTACAAAAGTCTTCAACATGCACGAGAAAAAATATTATTCATTGTGTGGTTCTATAATGGGCAATCTCATTTTATGTAACAACCACAAACTGGTTACATAAAACAAGTACTTAACATCTAAATCATTTAACTCCTACCACAATAGTCATGACCACGTTCCTTATGTTATAGAGGAGTATTACTAAATTTTTTTTGTACATGTTAGGTATAAAATCTTGGATTGAGACAATATAACTTTAAAATTTTGAGATACTCACACTGTTAAAAGTTTCTCACTAAATTAATTCCATAAAGACCCATTAAAACTGAGGCAAGGTTAAGTTGTTCACAATTTCTACACTAACCCTTTATTCCTTCAATTTAAAGTACCAACCCAACCAAACATGAAACATGCCAAGGTTTCAACCGTCTTGATAAAAACAAACAGAGAAAGATTTAGAGTAAGGGTAATTACTTCTTATAGATCCCAACCTTACACATCCTCTAAGATTATCATGCAATTAAACTCTTTTTCATTACTGTGGATATGCATGACACAATACACCATGAAGACTTTGTTTAATTATATGCAAACACTTTATTAACTATCATAGTATCTAACTGATGTGCGTCATAAAAATTTTGTATATTCAATTCATGTGAATTAATACAAGAAGAACTTAAGATTCTTACTACACAAAAATTAAAATCTTTTATTTTATTTTTTATTTTTTACGCAGTCAAAACAACTCACATTTATACAATATCATTCTCGTTCCTAATCTGCCTCACAATAATCATGAAAGAAGTATATATATGTGTCAATCAATAACTCATAACAGCATAAAATGAAATCCCGTTTTTAGTAACAAAGTCTCAATCACTATAAAAAATCTAAACTGGCAAGTTCAACAGTCATCACATAAAATCCGTTACTATGATCAGAAGCAGTACACTATCTACAAGTCCAAAAAGTAGTCAAAATCACACAAAGCAAGTCAATGAATATGAGCTAAGATGACAAGTATCACTCGCCTGAATGACAGGGTTGTAGGGGTCAAGTTCTCTTCTTCACACATCACTACTTTGTTTAACAGATTCTTTCTCAAGAATGATGTCTAGTGCCAATTCACCACTAGAAAGTTTTGTAAAGATAGTGGCCTCTCAGGTTAAAACCTTAATTAATACTAATTCTATGCTCTAAGAGCATTAACCGGATCTACTTAGGTAAGTGGCCTATCCCTACATTAATTTTCATAATTCAACTACTACTACTCAGACAGATTAACTCCTAACGCAATTACGTAATATAACAGAATTAGTAAAGATTAACAGTTTCTACTTATATGCTACAATCACACTACTCACGAAAAGTCATAAATCACAAAAATAGATATGTAGCAACAGTCATTATCTAAGGATAACTTACTATCATCCACAGCTTAGGATATCACAAAATATTCACATCAAATATATGAATATAAAACCTTGCTTATAAATCATAGAAAACACAGTTAATAATTCACCATAAATTCAAGTAACAATTCCCTATTCCACACTTAGTGTTCAGACACATGTGTACCCTGTGATAACCATGATTGTGCACACACAAATTGCGCGATAGTGAGTTGATCAGGCTCACCACCTAGCAAGAGGATGGGCACAGTCATGTTTAATACAGTGTACTACCAGTATCATCACACCTCCAATCTAAGGTAATTTAACCAGTAACCAACTCACAACTAAGCTCAAACAGCAGCAATGCAACGAACACATACAATTTACCCGAATACCAGACAACAATCATTCAACAAGCAGCACACAATTCAATCAAAAACAGACATCCTGAACCAAACTGCTCTGATACCAATTAGTGTAACGCCCTCCCTTGTATGCATCCAAGAGAGCCGTTTGCTAAGCGGAATTAGAGTTTTTGGCATCATTTTAGCTACTGAAAATTTACTTGAGTGTTTCTAATCAAAACTTATAGTTGAAATCAATTTTCTTCAAGAAATCAGAGTATGCTTTAAAAATTTCTTAAGTTGCTGAAAACATTTTTTCAGCGGCAAAACCGTACTGTCTTTATAAATTCGTATAAAATCAGTGCGGAGGATTTAAAAAAATATTCCTTTTGATTTAGAAAGAGCACGTCTGGGGCTTCGCGTGCATATAAAATAATAGTAAATCGGAGTTCGTTTGCCCCTTGAAACATAACCCGTAAAGTGCTTGTAAAACTGTCTAAAATTCAGCACTTAATAAAACGTTCAAAAATCCTTTTCACAAAAAGGTTTTCAGATCTTTCCAAAACAGCCGCTGTTCATGCAAGACTAAAATAGAATTGAAGACAATAGTTTCTACAGTCATCCAAGTGCTCCAAAATAATAAGCATTACAGTCATCCAACAATTAAACAGCAACAACAAAAGTCCAAGCATCAGCAAGTAAGTAACAGCAAACATCACGCCTTCAAATGCTTTTTCGTCCTCCTGCCATTTGTGAAAATAGCAGCCCCAAAGGGGTGAGAATAATCCCAGTAGTGTGGCAACAAAACCAATAACGCAACAGTATTAAACTAGGCACAAAATCATAAATAGTCACTTCAACATATCCTGTTCCTTGTCCTTTTCCTTTTCATCATATATATATATATATATATATATATTGCGTATATAACGCCTTCCTTTTTGCGCTCTTAGCACCGTCGTGCACGCAATACACAGTGGACATCCCATAATCGGCACCCTTCATTGGTGGATTCCAACTGTGGCCTATGCGGACTGATGCCAAGTGTCCCATACCCTGGTACCGGAGGGATGCCTATATGATGCGTGCTCAAACACATGGTCCTGTAGATAACTATTCTAAAATTGCAAGGCTATATGAATCTTGGTACATGCATGCCATGCTATGCTATCACACACAAAGCGTAAAAATAAATGCGGTATGATGTAACATGCATGCTTATATACTTTTCATATACGTTATGTTGCCACATAACAACTTTACCTCATAATCATATTGCCGTCAAGGCATATTCATGGCAGAATACTTACATCATAAGGAACATAATAATTTTACGGAGTATGGAGCATCATGTTACAACTTCATACGCTAGTCAATAGTCACATTAGGTAATATCGCCTAACACTTACCTTGATGCTTTATAATTCCTACCAAGAATAATCACCAATTCTGCCCCCTTTTTGCTAGGGGTTTGCGCACCTATAGCATCAAAATCAAATCAGAATTAATCTCTTTACATCCAATACGTTACAAACACTTTACATGCCTATTAATACTAGTCTTCCTTCAGTTTCCATGGCCCCTATGGTTACTAAATTTTCTGACTTCGCATTAGTTTATTAACTTGTTAACAACAATAAAATTCAAGGTTTCATGAATACTCAGATTCAGTTTTTAGAACCATCCCCTAGGAACCCAAAATATATGTTTGAATACTACTACTTGCTTGATTTATGAAGGATGTAATAGACTCTTCAGAAGGTGTCCACTAAAATTTAACAAGTTTATTAATTCCCCTTTGTAATACAGGGAACCGCCCAACCATATAGTCTAAGTTATTTTCCACATTCCCTAAAATTCATTACACAGCTTGCATAAGTAGACTACCAATAGTTCTACGGATGAGCAGTAAAGAAAAAGATGACAAAACTAGTTTCCTAGGACACTTTGCTGGCCGAACAGAATGGGGAGAAGTGATAGAACAAAGTTTACAACCTCTAAACATACATGCAGTGCTCGAACAGTGTAGGGAAAGAGAGGGAGGCTTAAACTTTACTTTACCTTTGTTAGCATATGGGTGTCCTAGAGACAATATTTTGATTAAATAAAGGACACTAGATGTAGAACTTTGTTTGTCGCAAATAAATGAAAGCACTATTTATTCAATTTCATATTATGTCTCGATATTACTGTTAATATTATATGAACGAACTGAATAAACCCCTTGGAATAGAACAGGTATCTCTTGAGTATCTGTGATGAGATTACGATCATGAGGATTCAAGGATATTGCATGTCTATTCCTAATTATATGTTCCTAGTCTAGAGACACTGAGTTTGGGGATCAGTGATCTCGAGTAAGACTAGTACGACTTATCTACTTGTATATGGATACAAGGTAAAGACCTCATGAGCTGCAGATATGGAGATATCTTAGCTAAAGTCGTGGGTGGACCTATAAGAGTATAGGTCGCACTGAACAGACCCAAAAAGAGACTCTATGAGGAAATCTCACAGATAGTGTCATTAGAGTAATCTCTTTATGTTTGGGTATGTCTTTCCTTAGACCAGAAGTTATTACCTAGACTGTGTTCTTGAAGGCATGTTTTGATTGTATGCCTCGTCTGCCTGAAACATGAAGACTTATAGGTATACTGTTGGGCGTGTCCTTAAAGGGCACAGGGCTAGGGTAATAAGCTGAAGGAATTCGTCAAATCTCTGTGAGAGATTAGGTTATCTGTAATCCGGAGAAATCGGGATGACATTTACAGGGACTCGGGAATCTATGCATAGTAAAAGAGATCATGAGATGATCTGCCTTTAGAGTCAGTAAATTGAAGATTCCCTATTTCGAATAAAGCTTACCCTAAACCGCAGGGGTTGATACATTTCCTTACCCTAGGTTAATGGGAAGATAATCAAGACGAAGGGAAATACATACGGTAATCAAATATGTGCAATAGGATGATCAAGTCATTAATCTAACTAGTTCTGGGTCAACAAAGCATTGCTAGTGCTCTGTGTTGTCATTAATTGGGTTGTGAGCTTGTTGGGCCCAAGCTTAGTTATGTCAGAAGCTAGGTTGGACCTAATGGGTCACACTCTAACACCTTGTAGTCATGATGGACTAGCTTTAAAGGTATTGGGCCTAATAAAGGTTGTTAGCCCAAGAAGCTGTTTGGAAGCCCACCTAAATGGGTGGGTGGTGCATGGAGCTTAGTAATGGGCTTGGATAGTCCAAGCCATTACTAATTAATTTAATTAGTTAAATTAATAATCAAATATTTGAATTTCGAATTTTGAATTTGAAATTTGAATTTTGAAATTTGAATTTGGAATTTGAATTTCGAAATTCGAATTGTAAATTTGAAATTTGAAATTTGAAATTTGAATTTTGAAATTTGAATTTGGAATTTAAATTTTGAAATTCGAATTTTGAAATTTGAATTTGAAATTTTGAATTTTGAATTTTGAATTTTGAATGTTTGAACATTTGAATTCAAGTGTTTGAATTCGAATTTGAATTGGCTTTGAAAAGTTGTTTCATAACAAAAGGATAAGACAGGATCTTATTGGAGCATATTCCTTGGATCAAGAAGCATCTTTGGAGCACTTCCTTGGGCTGTTTGGTGCGCAAGTTTAAGTGATAAGGATGTCATCTTATCACTTAAAACAAAGCTCCATTCAGATTTGGTGGTTGAGGGAATCAGTGGGTGAGTTGATTCAAATTTTGAATGCAACTACTCAATATATTTGGACCCCTTCTAGGGCTGAATTATGCGCATGAAAAATGTATACTATATGATAGTTTATGAATTTAAGTTTAAATTATTTTGAACTTAATTTCATGTGGATAAGATTGGAGGTTGTTGGCAAAATTGGTTTTGCAACAGCTCCACCTTATCCTCCCTGTTCCATGCGCAAATTTCAAAAGAGTCTGAAAGTTGGTTTTCATTTTGAATGATTTAAATCTCTCCTCCTCTCCAAGTGTGCGCATAACACTTGTTCCTCACCTTAGGGTTTTGAAGAAAACCTAGCCAACTCTCCTCCATCTATGCACCATTCTGTAGGGTAGTTCACTACACCTTTCCAAACAGAATACCTAGCCTCCACCTTCACCACTTTTGCGCATAGCAAGCCTCACTGTGGTGTTCATCTGGTGGCTTTCAAGAAAGGGTTCTTGCATCATTGACGAACGGTGGTGTGGATCACCATTAGAGGGTTTGAACCCTTCAACCCTGACATCTGATCTCCCTGACTGATCAGGCCAAAAAACAAGGTAACATCATGATGTCTTAAAGCATGAACCTATGTGTGCATGTATGTTCCGCAGTAAAAATTTTGTTTTTACACCTTACATGCATCGGCCTTCAATGGCCAGTTTACTTTCAAGTGGTATCAGAGCCCGGTTGCTTTACCATCGGCGGGTGATGGTACCTTGTTTGTGAAAGGAGTTTTTCACGGTCAAAAATCTTTAAAGGGTTAAAGTTTAAATTCTGCATATGGATTTTGAATCACAAATCCTTTAAAGTGTTAAAGTTTTTGTTTTTATGAACATGTAAATTTGATTCTGTTTTCATAAAGCATTATGCATCATGGTTTAGTTTCTTTTTCTTTATGAAAGTTTTAAAAGGAACACCCTTTTTAAAAGGGTGGATTCGGCCATGGAGGGTACTAAGAGTACCTTGAATGATTTCTTATTTTTCTCCATGAATTGTGTCATGTTTATATGCATGAAATTTTGTGACAAAATTTATCATATAGTCACCTATATGATTCGGCCATGAAGGAGTTTATGGCTACATGCATGGTTTAATTTTGTTTTCTTTGAGAAAGAATTAACAAAATTTGAATTAAAATTGTTTTTAAATTTGGCCAATGAGAAATTTAAGATTATGAATCTTGATGATATTTTGATGTTTAAATGTTAAATGTCAAAATATATGTGAAAATATTATGTGATAATATAATGTTTGTGTTTGCAAGTTTTGAACTTTTCAGGTACAAACAGGAAGGGGATGGTCATGGTGCCCGGATTTGAATTTTTGAATTTTAAATTAATGTGTAATCGCGCCCTTTAATTTACAAGTGTATTTGTAATTTAAATTTTGTAATTTTGTCCCTCCAAAGATGTATTGGAGTTTCTTTGGTTATGTGTAATTAGAGAAATAGGCTAGTGGCGTATAGACGACATGCGGCCGTTGCTTAAAGAAGGAAAAAGGACAAAAGCGCGAGCACCATGGCTATCTCAATATAAACTGTTTATATGCATGTATGATTAGAACGTCTAGTATGCATGAATTGGGCAAACCGCGTTTTGTATGGTTATTATGTTTGTCCAATAGCGACTAGTATATACCGATAGATGTTTGACATAGGTAACGACTAGCATGATAACTTACAATATGCGTTTGATGGGACCTAATTAACCCTAAAATAAAAGGAACCATTAAAAGGAATAAATAATTAAGCATATGATTACCTCCCACCACCAATGCTACTCAAAACTCTTCTACATAGTGGTGCTCCACAACTCAGTTGGGACCTACTATTTCGTTGAGCTAGAGTAGTGTTTGAAGTGTAAGACACTTAGGGTGCTGGTTTAATGCTTAACTAAGACATAAGATGCAGGCACAGCCGGGCTTATGTGCTTAGGGTAATGGTGCTAGGTTGGTTGCATGAGATGCACCACTAAGTGACAAAGAGTTGTCAACCTAATGTTAAGAGAGGGTATGAGATACTGTTGATAAAGATCAACCCATTATTTAAATTAATCTTGTGGTCTCAGACGGAGATTAAAGTAAATAATCGCACTCTTAATCCCACTAAGGTAAAATCTAAAGTAGATTAACCCTAAGTCAAAAGGAAGGGTCATTGACTTAGATAAAATAGTGGGAGGGGCAAATTATTTAAAGTCTTTAATAATTTGCTTTTAACTACATAACCGTATATTAACTAAAATCATATTTACGTCTTTTTCAGCTTTTAGTATGACTAATCAACTGTCACTGCATTCAATTCTCGATACGAATGAACTGACCGGTTCAAATTTTATGGACTGGTATCGGAACTTAAGAATTGTTCTTAAGACTGAAAAGATAGCTTATGTCCTTGACACTGCTTTGCCTATTGCGCCTAAGGAAGGGGAAGATGGGTTCACGGAATTTGATTCCGAAACCCACAAGCAACACATGGATGATAATGTGTTGGCTTGTTGCTTCATGCTGGCATCCATGTCGCCTGAACTGCGTAAACAGCACGAGTATATGGATGCCCCCTCTATTATCATGCATCTCAAGGAGTTGTATGATATTAAAGGCAGACATGAGAGGTATGAGACCTTTAGGGAATTGTTCCTGTGCAAGATGACTCAAGCATGTGTTTTAACCGCCATGTATTGAAGATGATGGCACTCATTGAGAAGCTAGAGGGTCTAGGGCTCACAATGGATGCTGAATTAATTAATGACTTAGTTCTATCATCACTTCCTCCTTCTTTCAGTGAATTCATAATGGATTACAACATGCATGGGATGCTTGTGAGCTTGCCAGAGTTGTTAAGGATGTTAACGACTGCTGAAATGTCTATCAAGAAGGATGAGACACAAGCTCTTATGATTGGTGGGTCTGAAAGGGCCACGGGTAAGGGCAAGGAGCCTGCAAAAGGCAACTCCCTTAAGCCCAAAGGAAAACCCAATAAGAAAAAGGGCAAAAAGAAAGGTAAGGGAGCACCCAAGGACAAAAGCGATGCTGTGTGCTTCCATTGTGGCAAATATGGCCATTGGAAAAGGAATTGTCCAGACTACCTGAAGAGTGTGAAGGAGCATGGTGATGCTTCAACCTCAGGTATTCACATGATTGAGATAAATTGTTCTTATGCTAATCCAACTTTATAAGGTATTGGATACCGGTTATGGTTCTTATTATCTGCAATGTGTTGCAGGTGCTTAGAAGCCTAGAAGATTGGAGAAGAACGAGGTGGACCCCGTGCAGGTGATGAAGCAAGAGTTGTTGCTCATGCTGGTGGGGATACCGACCTCATTAGCCTACGGGCACTTTATTGCATTTGAATAATTGTCTTTAAGTTCCCGGCATTTCTGGAAATATTATTTCTTGTTTAGAACAAGATGGTTTTGCTTTAACTATTAAGGATGGTACATTTTCTATCATTTTGAATGATATTGTCATGGTACGCTTCTTTAATTAATGGCTTGTATGTTTTGGAAATGGGAACTAAAGTGCTCAATCAAGATGTGAAATGACCTAGGATAGATAATCAATCCTATCTTTGGCACTATAGACTAAGGCACATAAATGAAACAAGATTGTCTAGGATGCATAGAGATGGATACCTGGACTCCAAGGATTTGGAATCCTATGGACAGTATGAATCTTGTCTAGCTGGGAAAATGATTCATCAATACCTAAAGGGCTTGAGATTCATAGGGCTAGTGAGTTATTAGAACTCATTCACTGTGATTTATGTGGCCAAATGTATATTGTGGCTAGAGGAGGAAACTCATATTTCATTTACTAATGAAGTAGTGAAACGGCGTGACAAGATGGTTAAGTCATTGCGATCAGATCGTGATGGTGAGAATCTGAGCCATGAGTTTCAGGATTATCAGAGAGAAAATGGAATTCTTTCACAGTTTACTGCACTAAACACACCACACCAAAATGGTGTCAGGAGAAATAGGACTGTGTTAGACATGGTTAGGTCTATAATGAGTTAGACTCAACATCCAAAATTGTTTTGGGGATATGCCTTAGACACAGCGGCATAACTTTCTAAATAGGGTACCATCTAAATCTGTTCAGACCACACCATATAAGATATGGAATGGTAAGAGACCCAACCTGAGTTACCTCAGGGTATGGGGATCGCCGGCTTATGTCAAAGCGTTGGCATCAGACAAGTTTAGTGCTGATAGTACTAAATGTCTATTTGTGGATATCCCAAGGTTCTAAGGGATACTGGTTTTATTCCAGGAATGCTGAGTTCCTTGAGAAAGATTGGATCTCTCAAGGAGGCAGTGGGAGTAAGATTGATCTTGAAGAAGTGCAAGATCCACAAGAACAGATTGAGGAACCCGAGTCTGCTCCGCAGGCGACGTTCTCCAATGGAGAAGTAAACACACAACTCCATAGATCTACGAGGGTCATCCATCCACCTGAAAGGTACGGGTTTGTGATTGAGAATCAGCAAACTGTTGAGGATGATGAACCAAGTAACTACGAGGAGGCAGTCAAAGATGTTGACTCCTCAAGATGGCTTGAAGCCATGGAATCTGAAATGGATTTGATGTATCAGAACAAGGTATGGACCTTGGTTCCTAAACCGCAAGGAATAGTTCCTATCGGTAATAAATGGGTCTTTAAAAGAAAGACTGATGCAGATGGCAATGTTCAGACCTACAAAGCTAGGTTGGTGACGAAAGGGTATCGTCAAAGACAAGGAGTTGACTATGATGAAACTTTCTCACCAGTTGCCATGATCAAATCTATTAGGATCATGCTTGCAATAGCAGCATACCACGACTATGAAATTTGGCAAATGGATGTCAAGACCGCCTTCTTGAATGGGTTCTTGAAGGAGGAAGTGTACATGACACAACCTGAAGGCTTTGAAATCAAAGATCAGGAGCATATGGTATGCAAACTACAAAGGTCAATATATGGGCTAAAGCAAGCATCAAGGAGTTGGAATATACGTTTTGATGAAGTCGTTAAGAGTAACGGTTTTATCAAGAATGAGGATGAACCTTGTGTTTACAGAAAGGTTAGTGGGAGTAATGTCATCTTCCTAGTGCTCTATGTAGATAACATATTGCTAATAGGAGATGACATCCCTACATTAAAAATAACGAAAGAGTGGCTTTCAGAAAACTTTACCATGAAGGATTTGGGAGAGGCAGCCTTTATACTTGGTATAAAGATCTATAGAGATAGATCCAAGAGGCTGCTGGGTTTATCTCAATCCATGTACATTGACAAGATGCTAAAGAGGTTTAGCATGGAAGGGTCGAAAAAGGGTTTTCTTCCTGTCAGTCATGGGGTACACCTATCAAGGGCTATGTGTCCTAAGTCACAGCCTGAGAAAGATCGCATGAGTGGAATTCCATACGCTTCGACTATTGGATCCATCATGTATGCCATGATATGTACGAGACCAGATGTCTCATATGCTTTAAGCATCACGAGCAGATACCAGTCAAACCCTAGAGAGGGTCACTGGACAGCAGTCAAAACCATCCTTAAATACTTAAAAAGAACTAAGGATATGTTTCTGGTCTATGGTGGGGTTAATGAGCTAACAGTGAAAGGGTTCACTGAAGCCAGCTTTCAAAGTGACAAAAATGACTGTAAGTCACAATCAGTGTTCATATTCACCTTAAATGGTGGGGCAGTATATTGGAAGAGTTCCAAGCAAGATACTAAAGCAGATTTAACGACAGAAGCTGAATACATAGCTGCTTCAGAAGCGGCTTAGGAGGCCGTGTGGATCAAGGATACCTTATAAAGTTCATAACTGGACTTAGGGTGGTTCCAAGCGTGGATGAGCCCATACTGTTGCTTTGCGACAACGCTGGAGCCATTACGCAGTCAATGGAACTTAGGTCTCATCGAAGATCTAAACACGTGCTCCGCAGATATCACTTGATTAGAGTAATCAATGATAGGATGGATGTAAAAATGGATTATATTCCCACAGTTAAAAACCTGGCCGATTCTCTGACAAAGGCTGTTTCTCAGAGAAAACATGATAGTGATTATGTGGCTTTAGGTATACGACTTAGGTCTGATTGGCTCTAGGCCAAGTGGGAGCTTGTTAGCATATGGGTGTCCTAGAGACAATCTTTTGATTAAATAAAGGACACTAGATGTAGAACTTTGTTTGTCGCAAATAAATGAAAGCACTATTTATTCAGTTTCATATTATGTCTCGATATTACTGTTAATATTATATGAACGAATTGAAAAAACCCCTTGTGTAACGCCCTCCCTTGTATGCATCCAAGAGAGTCGTTTGCTAAGCGGAATTAGAGTCGTTACGTCACATGAGCTAACAAAGCAGCCGACAAATCCGTATAAAAAAATTTTCAACACTTAAATTCTTTTCATAAAGGTTTTCCAAAATAGTCATTGTTCACAAAAGTTCAAGCTAACATAATCATGATGAAGACTACAGTCATCCAAAATAGTTCCAAAACATTAATCATTACAGTTATCCATTTAAACAAACAGCATCACTGATAATCCATGCATCAGCAATCAACAGCAAAATATTACTCCTTCAAATGCTCTTGCGTCCTCCTGCCATTTTGGAAAAATAGCAGCCCCGAAGGGGTGAGAATAATCCCAGTAGTGTGGCAATAAAACCAGTAATATAACAATATTAACTAGGCACAAAATCATAAACAGTCACTTCAACATATCCTTGTTCCCTTTCCTTTTTATCATATTCATATATTGCGTATATAACGCCTTTCCTTTGCGCTTTTAGCACCGTCGTGCGCGCACTTCACAGTGGAATCAAATATCCCTTGGCACCTGAGCTCCATGTGGATTCCATCTGTGGGCCTATGCGGACTGATGCCAAGTGTCCCATACCCCGGTACCTTGGGGATGCCTATATGATGCTTGCTCAAACACATGGTCCTGTACATAACTACTCTAAAACAAGGCCTATATGATCTTGTTATATGCATGCCATGCTATGCTTTCACACACAAAGTGTAAAAATGCGGTATAATGTAAGATGCATGCTTATATACCTTTCATATGCGTTATGCTGCCACATAACGTCTTTACCTCATAGTCATATAGTCATCACGGCACATTTTTGGCAGTTTCCTTTCATTATAATGGAACATAATATTTTTACGGCATATGGAGCATCATGTTACAATTCTATACCAGTAGTCAATAGTTACATTAGGCATCATCGCCTGACACTTACCTTAGCTTTCCTTAAAAATTACCAACGGCAGCGAAATGTTCTCACTTCTTAAGCGCACCTAAATTAATTAAAACTAATCATTTACAGTGGCTATTTACAGCAGCAAAACGGTGAGCATACAGCAGCAAAACAGTGAGCATACAGCAGCAAAACAGTGAGCATTTACAGCAGCAAAACAGTGAGCATACAGCAGCAAAACAGTGAGCATTTACAGCAGCAAAACAGTGAGCATACAGCAGCAAAACAGTGAGCATACAGCAGCAAAACAGTGAGCATTTACAGCAGCAAAACAGTGACGTTTTAAACAGAAACAGTGGCGTTTTAAAACAGAAACGGTGGCATTTTTAAAACAGAAACAGTGGCATTTTTAAAACAGAAACAGTGGCACTTGAACTTCCAAAACAGTGGCATAAACAGTGGCCTATCATGGATTACAACAGTGACATTTTATGCATACAAACAGTGGCATAGAAGGGCTAAAACAGTGGCATTTTTATGCATAAAAACAGTGGCATATGATGACTAAAACAGTGGCATTTGATGCATAAAAACAGTGGCATTTATGCATGTAAACAGTGGCATATGATGACTTAAAACAGTGGCATTTGATGCATAAAAACAGTGGCATTTAGGCATATAAACAGTGGCATATGATGACTTAAAACAGTGGCATTTCAAGTGCAGAAACAGTGGCTTTTAAGTGCAGAAACAGTGGCATCTAATGTGCAGAAATAGTGGCTTTTAAGTGCAGAAACAGTGGCTTTTAATGTGCAGAAACAGTGGCTTTTAAGTGCAGAAACAGTGGCTTTTAGGTGCAGAAACAGTGGCATTTTAGGTGCAGAAACAGTGGCATTTTAGGTGCAGAAACAGTGGCATTTTAGGTGCAGAAACAGTGGCATATAATGGTGATTTTGATGAACCGAAACAGTGGGCATACATCTTCAAAACAGTGGCATTTACATAAGGAAACAGTGGCACATTTCTCTTTAAAACAGTGGCCTAATCATACAAGAATTAGTGGCCTAAGCTCAAACATAACCATAAGATTTTTATGCATATAATTCATCATGAAATGACTCCATTCTTATACTTTTATCATGCTCAACCAAGGATCCAAAGTAACACAAATACAAGAAGACATTCAAGTATTCATACATGGCTACACTAAGAAAGAATTCAAGGTTCAAGGCCTACCTCTTGTAGCACACCCTTCAAAGTCACACACCACCTTCAAGCTTCTCTACACAACAAGTCCCTACTTCCTATGGTGATCTATGCGCAACAAGGTGAGGAGCAAGGCTAGCACAAGCTTGGTGTATGGTTGAGGTGAGGGAAGGAAGGAGTTGTCTTAAGCAAAGTCTTCTAGCTCCAAGGAGGCTTGTAGGTTCGGTTATGGGAGTGAGGGAGTGAGGAGAAGAGGAGTTGGAGAGGAGTTGGCTGCACTTGCACATGAAGGCAGCCCCCTCTCCATGCGCACATATATAGTGAAAGTGAGGAAAAAATGCTATGATTAACTATCATGAAATATTCAGATTTCAATGAGATGATGGGGCTGCATAAAAGGCTGAAACAAGCAAGGTTTGCTTCTAGCTTACTCTATTTACATGCAAGGATGGAGGTGTGATTTGATCAGATTTGGGACTGTCCTTAAGTCAGAAAATTTTCTGCATCATTGACCAAGGTATGCGCAAAAATGGAGTGGAAAGGAAGTGTCATGTGCACATGTAAGAGCTTAGCTAAGTCAACAAGGAAACTAACCATGTGGCAGCCCAAAAATCTGCACTTGTGCAGTCCTTGGTGCGCAAATGATGAGGGGAAAAAGGTGCATCATGAGTGTAGATTTGTGACAGTCCAAACACTTATATTGGGGCTGTCCTTGTGCAGAAAATTTCTGCATAAAAAGCCAAACCATGCGCACAAAGAGAGGTGTGAGGGAGGTTCACTAAGTCCACAAGCAAGAGAGCTTTGTGGCAGCCAAGGATTCTGATTTTTGGAGCTGTCCTCTGCGCAAAAATGATGAGAATGCAGTCCCAAAATCTCACTAATGATGCATGTGGAAGGAGGAAGAGATTTGACTCAAGAAGGGCTGCAAAAGCTTACCAAAAATCTGCACAATGCAGTCTCATGATGGAGAGTGAAAGTGGTTATCCAAGTCAACAAGTTAGGCAGTTTGTGTCATAAAAAAAATCTGCATCCAGCCCCTCCCATGTGCGCCCAAAATGGAGAATTATGCAGCCTAAGATCATGCTAAAATGCACATGTGTCTACCATGCAATGAGGCTTAAATCAAATTATGCTTAAGCAAGATGAGGTGGCGGTTTTGACAAGGGAAAAATGGCAGATTTCAAGGTCCTAAATCACCCTTACTAGTGCGCAAAAATGAGGAAAAACATTAAGCCAAGTGGTTGTTCCTTGATGCCCAAGACACCCTAAATGGGCAAGGCTTAGGGGAAATAAGAATGGTTACAATTTTGGGCTGAATTGGCTTGATCCAAGAGCCATCCTTGGGCCATTGGCCACACACACAAAAGGATCCATTCACACAAGTCCAAAAGCAACAAGTCCACACACACACTAGCCCACATCCAAACACTAATGCCTTCTAACACATACTCACATTACTCACATGATTTTAATAAGTTCATATGCCTACATATACACCCTCCTATGATTTAATTTAATTAATTACCTTAGTCTTATCCAAGGAATAAAAATCAAACAATTCACAAGCCATAACACATAACACATAAACCATACATCCGAATTCTACACATGTACATATAGCATATAGTACTTAGGTATTCTACTAATTATGCGGGATGTTACACTCTCCCCACCAAATAGGAATTTTGACCGCAAAATTAAACTTACTTAAGAGCTAAACAGTTCTGGATAGCGTTTCTGAACGTCGTCCTCGCGTTCCCAAGTGGCTTCAGCTGCCGATCTGTTGTTCCACAATACTTTCACCAACGGAATCTCTTTAGAACGGAGTCGCTTGACGGATCTTTCAAGAATTTGGAATGGTTGCACTTGATAAGTCAGATTTTCCTTGAGTTCCACTTCTTCCGGCTGCAATACGTGAGATGGATCAGAGAGGTACCTCCGTAGCTGCGACACATGAAATACATTGTGAATTCCTGACAGATTGGGTGGTAAGGCCAACCGGTATGCAGACTCTCCAATCCGGTCCATAATCAGATACGGTCCTAAGTACCGTGGACTTAACTTCTTAACTCCCATTCTCCTTCCGAGTCCCGATGTAGGAGTGATTCTCAAGAACACATGGTCTCCGACTTCGAAAGATAGAGGCTTATGACGCTTGTCGTAATAACTCTTCTGTCTGGCCTGAGCCCGCTGCATATTCTCCCGAATCTTCTTTACTTGTTCGGATGTTTCTTGAATTAGATCGGGTCCTAACATACTTCGCTCGCCCACTTCAGTCCAACATGAAGGGGACCTGCACTTTCTCCCGTACAAAGCTTCATACGGTGCCATCTGAATGCTGGAGTGGTAACTGTTGTTGTAAGCGAACTCAATCAACGAAAGATAGCTATCCCAGCTGCCTCCTAACTCCAAAACACATGCTCGTAACATGTCCTCTAATGCTTGAATGGTGCGTTCCGTCTGTCCATCGGTCTGCGGGTGATAAGCAGTACTCAACCTCAATTGGGTCCCTAACGCTCTTTGAAAGGATTCCCAAAACTTAGATGTAAACTTGGGATCACGATCACTGACAATACTCGTAGGAACTCCGTGCAGCTTCACAATCTCCTGCAGATAGATTCTAGCAAGCCTTTCTGTATCATAAGTGGTTCTAACACGCAAGAAATGAGCTGACTTCGTTAAACGATCGACAATCACCCAGATAGAATCATATCCTTCTCGCGTCCGAGGAAGTCCAACTACAAAATCCATCGAAATACTGTCCCACTTCCATTCGGGAATCTCCAAAGGTTGAAGGAGTCCCGAAGGTTTCTGATGTTCGTACTTCACCTTCTGACAAGTTAAGCATCGAGATACATACTCCGCAATATCACGCTTCATACCCGGCCACCAAAACGAGGTCTTCAAATCATGGTACATCTTCGTGGATCCAGGATGAACTGCGTACTTACCCTTGTGAGCCTCCTGTAAAACTTCTTGCTTCAACACTTCATTCGGCACAACCAGCCGTCCTTGAAATCTCCAAACATTAAATTCATCCTTTACAACATCTTGGTTACCAACCAAATCACGGACTAACTCTTCATCTTTCTGAGCCTCCTTAATTCTACTGATCAATTCATTTTCCACCTTTATATTTCCCAGTCTTATGCTACTTCCTCTCTCGTCTACCGATAAGTTCAAGTCTCGAAAGGCCTCAAACAACTTCAATTCTTCCATCATCAGAGTTGCAGTGTGTAGAGTCTTCCTGCTCAGGGCGTCGGCTACCACGTTTGCCTTTCCTGGGTGGTATTTAAGTTCAAAATCGTAGTCCTTCAGAAATTCCATCCACCGACGTTGCCGCATATTCAGCTCCTTCTGGTCGAACAAGTACTTCAAACTCTTATGATCGCTGAACACGTCAAACTGCGAACCATACAAGTGGTGCCTCCAGATTTTCAGTGCGAACACGATAGCTGCTAACTCCAAGTCGTGCGTAGGATAATTTTCTTCGTGAGGCTTCAGTTGTCGAGATGCGTAAGCTACTGCCATACGGTCCTGCATCAACACGCATCCAAGTCCTTTCAGTGACGCATCGCAATAAACTTCGAACTTTCGAGTGGGATCCGGAATCGTGAGTACGGGAGCACTCGTTAATCTACTCTTTAGCTCCAAGAAGCATTCTTCACAGGCTTCAGTCCACTCAAAAGGCTTATCCTTCCGAGTGAGACGAGTAAGGGGTTGCACTATCTGAGAGAAATTCTGGATGAACCTTCGATAGTATCCGGCAAGACCTAAGAAACTTCTTACTTCGGTGACAGTCTTGGGTCGCTCCCAATTCATGACAGCTTCGACTTTGCTGGGGTCCACCGCGATACCTTCGGATGAGATGACATGGCCCAGAAACTGGACCTCTTTAAGCCAAAACTCGCACTTCGACCATTTCGCGTACAACTGCTTCTCCTTCAATACTTGCAAGACAATCCTCAGATGTTCCGCGTGCAGCTCTTCATTAGCCGAGTAAATCAGGATATCGTCGATAAACACAATAACGAACTGATCAAGAAACGGGCGGAAAATGCGGTTCATGTAGTCCATGAATACCGCTGGAGCATTCGTAAGTCCGAATGGGATCACCTGATATTCATAGTGCCCATAACGAGTCCTAAAAGCGGTTTTCGGAATATCCTCCGGTTTGACCCGGATCTGATGGTATCCCGATCGTAAGTCTATCTTGGAAAAGACTCTGGCTCCTCTCAGCTGGTCCATCAAGTCGTCGATCCTCGGTAGCGGATACTTATTCTTCACCGTGACTTTGTTCAGCTGGCGGTAATCTACACACAGACGTAAGCTTCCATCCTTCTTCTTAATCAAGATAGCTGGAGCACCCCATGGAGAAGTACTCGATCTGATGAATTCCTTAGCCAAAAGTTCTTCTATCTGCTTCTTCAACTCGCGCAGTTCCAAAGGTGCCATGCGATACGGGGCAATGGAGATCGGTCCAACTCCAGGAACAAGTTCGATCGAAAATTCTATTTCCCTATGAGGAGGTAATCGAGGTATTTCGTCCGGGAATACCTCCTCGAATTCTCTAACTACCGGTACATCCTGAATTTGTTTGTCAATCGAGGTCTCAGCCTCGATCGACAAAAGATACCCTGCTGCTCCCTTGCGGAGCTCTTTTCTAACTTGCAATAAGGAAATGATAGAGAAAGGTTGGAAATTACCATCCTTTGCAGGAACAATGACCTTCCCCGCTCGACAATCCAAGGTTATCCCGTTTTCCGTCAACCAGTCCATACCGATAATCACATCGAAGTTGAATACCGGTAGGACCACCAAGTTAACTGTATACGTGTTCCCTTCGTACTGCAAGGTAACACCTCTGCAGATCTCTGATGCTGTGCACGATCCTCCAGTAGGTGTGTTGATGTGTAATTCATGAGGTAACTGGGTTGGGGTGATGCCTATTCTTAAGGCAGTATGCTTTGCCATAAAAGAACCAGACGCTCCAGAATCAAAGATAACAGAAATTGGGTGACCATTCAGAGTGACATTACCTTTGATCAGGTTGGGAAACTTCTGCGCTTCATTTGCATCCAATGTGAACACTCGAGCTTGCGGAGGCTGTTGGTCAGCGTTCTGGGGGCACTTGTAAGCAAAATGACCTTGCTGGCCGCATCTGAAGCATGCATTGTTGTTCTTGCGACAGACTCCAAAGTGATTCTTTCCACACGTAGCACAAGCAGTCGCACCCTGACGTCCCGTCGACGATTGGCCCACCGTAAAGTTCCTCTTAAAATTTCCAGGCCGCGCCTGCAACGGCGTACCTCTGCCTCGACCCCTACCAGGTGCCGCCCTGAAGAATCTGCCTGCTCGGTTTCCTCCGTGGAATTGTGGTGGTGGCTTGTTCAAGTTCTTGGCCTCCAGAATGATTCCTTCTGCCTGACGACTCTGGTTGATGAGTTCCGGAAGTGTACGATTAGCCGTCGTCAAGATGAGCTTGCGAATTTCCGGGTGTAATCCGCTCTCGAACTTCTCCACCTGCCATTCTTCATCATAAATGTTCCGGTCGAAGTTGGCGTACTCGATCAGCTGCCCAAACTTTGCGATATACTCATTAACCGACATGTTACCCTGCCTGAGCGACAGCAGTTCAGTGTGCTTCATCCTTCGCATTGCCTTAGGAAAATACTTGTCCAGAAATACTTGTCTGAACACGGCCCACGTCAGCTCCACGTCCTGAGCTCTCAGCAGAGCCCTCGCACCAGTCCACCATGTTAAAGCTTCTCCCATCAGCTGGTACGACGCGTAATCAGTCTTCTGCGCTTCTGGGCATGCCATGCGTTCGAAAATATGCTCAATCATCTGCAGCCACCTCGCTGCAGCCTCAGGGTTGTCTTCACCCTCAAAAGTAGGTGGTTGGAAGTTGCGGAAGTCTTTCAACCTCCGACGGGCAATTTCTTCTGCATTTTCATGCAGTGGGGGTTGGTTCTGATTCTGTTGCCTATGGTCGCGCCATTCCTGGCTCATATTCTGGATGAACGTGGCCAGTCCTCCAATGGTGGTGATAAGATCCTCTTCTGCATCGCCAGTCCTTCCCCGAGTTGAACCGCGACCACCCGCCATGATTCTGCACTCACAATACCAGGAAATGAGTTGATCAGGCTCACCGCAAGTTATTCATGGCAGCAGTCTCAAGTAGGTACTCGAGT
>JAVKPL010010098.1:0-41348 GCA_032173675.1 Gastrolobium villosum | reverse complement strand
ATATGATTCACATATAAATTATCCAATTAAATTATAGGTAATATTTTTCTTATGTTACATAAGAGAAGTATTATTTCTTATTCAAACAATAAATAGAAGAGAGAGAAAATTGGAGGTGAAAGAAAAAATTCTTATAAAATCCATTTGAAAATTGTGAGTATAGAAGATAATATTTCTCTTATGTAACATGAGAAAAATATTATCCTTAAATTATTTAAATCATAACCTAGATCTCTCTTGCTGGTCAAATCTTTCTTGCGTGTCTTTCTTACTAAACTATAAAAAAAATTGACATTTAATAGTTGTCAAGGCTAATTTGAAAAAATAATCTATGCCAAGTTTTATGTGGAGATTATGTAGGGTCACAGTGATTATAAAAAGCTCATATAAATTCAAAGAATGACTACTCCAAAAAATGTGTTCTATAAATACCATTTCTCATCAATTTATTTTTTATTTTTTGGTCTTTGTCTGCTATGTTCGGTTTATTTCACAATTGCCTTCACTCATCCAAATAATTTCCATCCCCACCACTGAAAAACAACAATCCAAAAGAGGAAAGTGCTAGGAGATGACAAAAAAGCAACCAAATCCATACGTACATTTGTATCATGGGATAAAAATAAGTGGAAACCCTTTAGCCACGTCATTTACATGAGCTGCTTGTTTCTAAGTAGCTAGCTATAGAAAGAAAGGAATTTTCTTGTTGCTTCTAATTACATGGAACAAGCAGGCTAAACAATATTTACTAGCTAGGTGGTGGTTGAATAACCATTGTAAAATATGATATTGTAAAAGCTATTACAAAATAGTAACCTAAGTTAATCAATTCTTTTGCTCCATCAGAATTAGTTAGTAGTAGTCATGTCTCAAATGATTTAGTTAATATATCAAACAAGTTAAGAAAAGCAAGATGTGATGCTAGAATATTCTATGGGGTGCTTCCTGATAATCAAAATTATCTACCCTAAGCAAACCACTACTATATGTATATTTCAGTCTCCTATTTATGCATCTTCCCTTTAATGAACATTAAATTAATCATACCTCTCATGAAGGTTAAATTGTTTATACTATTTATCTCAACATACAGGTGAAGCCTCAATAATGTTACTTTTTGCACATATTTATTCTTCTTTAACTTAGGTCTTTTTCATCTCTGTATGCACGCATGGATATTTGTGCATGCAATAATGTTTCTTTCTGCACAAAATTTATACTTGTACAATTAAGGGTTGTTCATGTATGTGTGTGCACGTTTGAGCGTACGTGCATAATGTGTACATGACTTGGTGCTTGTTATTTTGATTGAATTTTTAACACGGTTTCCTGACACAACACGGATACAATGTAGAAAATTTGTATTTGAAGGGATCTATATGTGTTATATTTCAATCCACAAACACAAAATTAACATGTATTAATCTTCTTGCACGATATTTATTCTTCTTTAATTTAGGTTTTTTTCATTTATGTATGCACGTGCGCATGGATGATTGTGCATATAGCAATGTTCCTTTGTGCACAAGATTTATGGATCCGTCGGATATCCTCCGCATGACGTGTTGCAAAAAAAAAAAAAATTATATGCTACGGATAGTATATAATTATTTTTTTATACCCCTTATAATTATGTACTATAGACAATAGATAATTATAATATTAAAAAAAAAACATATCCCTTATAACTATTTACTACCCGTAGTATATAGTAATTCTTTTGTTGCAGTATGTCCTACAACATAATTCTTATATTTCCCAAAATTTATACTTGTAATTTAGTTTTCATGTGCATGTTTGAGCATACGTGTGTCATGTGTGTGTATTTTGTGCTTGTTAGCTTGATTAGCTGGCTATGTAATGAGAGTAGAAGCAATAATTTTCGACACGATATGAGCATGATACGAAAAATTCGTATTCGAATCAACCATTTTTAAATTTATGTTGTGTTATATGTCAACTAAGAAACATGAAATTGACTCATTTTTATCTTCTTACATGTCATTTATGTCATATCGTGTTTATTGCATCATGCCAACCTATATAATAAGTGATACACTTTGAAGTTGACAGATTATTTATATTGTATTGTGTCACGTCAACTTGACATACTTTGATGATTACGAATTACTTGTGTTATATTTTGTTAACTCGCAAAATAAGTAAATTGTCCTCGTGTTGATAGTTTTGACTATTTTTTTAATTCGTATCGCATTCGAATTAAATATGTTTTTATTTGTGCCGTGTTATGTCACCTCGGGCATAAATTGCATCTTGCCTATAGTTTGAAACTTTGAATGTATCGAAATCAAAGTGTTGGCCTATTTTTTGATTTGTATCACATTTGTATTCAGTATATGGAATATGTTATTCTACATTTCTACCTACATTTTTTTCATAACTATCTTATCCATCACTCTCTAATATTGTTAGAATCTCAAAATGAGAAAGAAATAATAAAAGTTAGTTGAGATTCTGATCAAACGGTGTTAAAAGATGATAGGTAAAGTAAGTTTCCTATGATGCACCAATACTTCAAAAAATCTGATGTGTCACTGACACTTCTCGACACTCTGACACTTATTGCAAAGACTTGAAAAAGGGATTCAAAGGATGTGTTGTGAAAGGATGTGTTGTGTTGCATTTTAGTTTCAACTATTAGATGCGTTAGATTACAATTACCATTTTATTGAGTTTAATGTAGATATTGTGATATCTTATGTTTCTTTGCAAAGTTGATAGTTATTATAAGTTTAGCTTTATTTTTTTAAAGTTATTGTATATTAAATGTAATATACATTACGTAAATTAAAAATGATATTTAATATCAAAACATGTCCTAACATATCGAAAACTAATATTTTTTAAAATTAATATGTCAGAATGTCACGTCATATCGTATCCATGTCCGTACACCATCCCATAAAAAAAATAAGAAAAATAACATATCTCTAAATATATTTATATTTGTATTAATTTCGTGTAAGACGTAAATTGCATTAACGTGGTTTTCTTGCCCATAGTTTGAAACTTCAAATTGTACCGGACTTGAAACTTCGAACCTATCGGGTCCTTGCCCATAGTTTGAACTTCGAATGTATAGGGCCCTACATCAATTTAAAGCATTGAATTTTTTTATGCTTCTAGATGGGACAGGACAAGAGGTCATGAAAAACAACGCTAGGAAATTTGGTCACACTATTAACAACACAATTGAGGAATTTCCGTTCCAACTCAAAGACATTGAAGGCACCAATAAAGAAAGAAACAAGTTATCCAAACAAAACTAACATTGTTTATTCTTCTAACTAGACAGGCTTACAGAAGGAATTAAGTGACATAAAATTGAAGATTTAAGTTACCACTTGAGGGATTTTCAGGACTAAATGTTGATGCTAGACAAGGCTTACAGAAGGAGTTAAGTGACTTAAAATTGAAGATTTAAGTTACCACTTGAGTGATTTTCAGGACTAAATGTTAATGAAAATTATTGATTTAAGGGGTTATCCATCCACTCAATAATCAATTAAGGAGACTTTCAAAGTCCCTCAATAATGGAAATATTTAATATGCTCCAGGACCACTGAATCTTTTGGTGCTCCCTCTCACAACATTAATTTTCTCTTTCTTTTTTTATCCCTATTATTTTCCCACATTTCCCATTTTACCCTTCTATTTACACTAAGGAATCACCTAAAAATGGAGGTCCCGGTTCACTACATATAACCTCCTCAATAATAACATCGATTATACCTCACATTCAATACTATCTCGGATTTGACCAAATATAAACCACTCTGGCTTAGATCAACAAATGTAAACCCAAAGGACAGAAGTAAGGGGGAACACAAGAACATGACACCCGTTTGGTACGGCCTAAGAGCATGTAAAACACTATGTGTGGTAGAACGCACAAAGCGCTGCACTCAAAAGACAAGAATAGGATTTTCTATTAAAAAATGACTGCTTGCAAAGGCTGGCCATGTGCTTTTTCATACAGCATCTAGGATGTATCAGAGAAATTCATAGTTAACATGTTGGAATAAGATACTTTAAATACTTTCTCTTGCTGCTTCTTGCTTTTTCATTATGCTCAATTGGAAAAAGATATTGATGCTCAAATGAATTGGCAGTACTGTTCATCTGACTTTTCTTATCTGCACAATATGCAGCTTTATGCATTAAAGTTCCAAAAAGTTCTGTTTATGGCAAGCAACTTTTAACAAAGCTGTAACAAAATTAAAAGAGATCCTTCCTCAAGAGAAAACTATTTTCTATACTAACTTACACCTATCTTATCACCATTGAATCAAAGAGAGAGAATGTTAAAAAGTTTTTGAAAAAAGAGAAAATGTTGATCCAATGGTGATTAGATAGGTAGTAAGTTGGAGAAAAAATTTTGTTGTAAGAATATCCTTCCTCAAATTAAAATAAGAGAAAACTATTTATCATTTTAAGGGTGGTAAAATTATGTCATCTCAAGAAGAGAAAGAGATAGATAAAGAAGGAGAGAGAGTTGACAAAAAAAATAAAGATGTAAATCTCACCTCTGTGTGAGAGTGAAGGATATAAATTATGTTATATAAAAGGATAAATATTTTTTCCTTAAAATAATTAGATTTGCATTTTCTCTTCTACTTTTTTTTTCAATTAGATATGTTGCTTCTATGCATAATATATTCTTTTGAGAGTAAATACTCTTTTTTGGTACTCATCAAATTTCATGATGTCCGCTTTAGTTCCTAGCAAATAAAAAGGCCTATCGTGGTTCCTAAAAAATTTAAAATGAACCCATTATGGGTCTTTTTTGAATTTGTGAGGACCACAATTTCAATTAAATTGATCCATTTTGAATTTCTTAGGAACCACGATAAACCTTTTTATTTAATAGGGACTAAAATGATCGTCGTGAAATTTGCTGAGTAAACAGAAGGGTATTTACTCTTCATTTGAATAAAACTAATACTCAAATTATGTAAGTCTATTCTGCATAATAACCCAAGGAAATGATTTTACAGCTAATAGCCAGGGTTCAGAGCTCAAGCAACCCAATATGGATTAAGTAACTGTGACTTCTAAGTATCAAACACAGACATCCCTGAGCTAATAAACTAAGAAATAAAAAGGAAGATTACATACCTATTTCAGATGAAGTAAGAGCATCTAACTCAATAATAGAACTATGTAACAATCTGAACTGGGTACATGTCAATGCAATCTTCCCATGGACACTTGGGTGAGGGTGTCACATGTTTCAAGGCCTCCCACACTGCACTGTTACACTTGAACCCACTCCCAAAAGCAATATGCCAAACTCGGTTTCCCTTCCTCATCCTTCCCTTTGCTTCTATGTAAGCCAACTCATACCAAATTGAACTAGAGGAAGTGTTCCCAAACCTGTGTAAAGTCATTCTAGATGCTTCCACGTGCTCAGGCAGAAGCTGCAGGTTCTTCTCAAGCTCATCAATCACAGCCCTTCCACCAGCATGTATGCAGAAATGATCAAAAGCAAGCTTGAAATCGGGTATGTAAGGCTTCATTTTTGCATTGAATAGCTTCTTGCAGACCAAAGTAGCAAAGAAGAGAAGTTGCTCGCTTATGGGAAGTACAAGGGGACCCAAAGTTGTGATGTTAGTCTTAAGAGCTCCACCAGCAATAGCCATGAGATCCTTTGACAATGAAACACCGGTTTTCCCAGCATCATCCTGCTCCTGATAAACACACTTGAATGCCTTATCATCTGCACCTTTATGAGTCCTCACAACATGAACAAGCTTGTACTTTGCTAGTCTTCTATCAGAAGACTTGTTAGAAAGCAGAACCGCAGACCCACCAACGCGAAACAAACAATTGGGTATCAACATGGACTTCTTATTCCCAAAGTACCAATTTTGAGTAATGTTCTCAGTGCTAACCACCACAGCATAAGTGTTCCTATGAACCTGAAGCATATCCTTAGCAAGATCAATTGCTATAACACCAGCACTACAACCCATGCCACCCAAGTTGAAGCTCCTTATATTACCCCTCAGCTTGTACTTATTCACTATCATAGCAGAAAGAGAAGGGGTTGGATTGAACAAGCTGCAATTCACAACAAGGATTCCAATGTCCTTGGGTTTGATCTTTGTATTTGCAAAGAGGTTATCAAGTGCACCAAACATTACTTGCTCTGCCTCTTCCCTTGCAGCACTCATGGATGGGGTTGGTGGAATTGTATGCATGGCTTCAGGTGCATAGGTCTCTTCGCCAAGACCAGAACGTTCTAGAATCTTGCGCTGAAATTGGAGAGAAGACTCATCAAAGTCCCCTGTGAGAATTGAATGTTCCATGAATTCTGAGAATTTGACTTTGAGATGAGAAGGGGGTTTGTAGCAGGAGAAGTTCACAAGGTAAACGGATCTTGGCCGTGACATGATGTATACGGTGGATCCGAATACGAGGATTGCGGAACAGATGATGACGATTACGAGGTTGTACTGAAGGTGGAGCCAGAGCATGTGAATGTCTTCAGGGTTCATCTGAGATGCTTGAATCAAGATGATGGAAATTAGAGGGATCAAGCATAGTTTCAAAAGATGGGTTATCAAATAATGGTAACCTAGTTTCACATACTTCAGATTCACACTCTGCAGAAAATCCGGCAACCTCCGACTCTGGTGGATCTGAACACCATCGTCGGAACTCATGTTGGGTTTTTGTTTTAGATTCAGAAAATGGGTTTTATTTTTTGAAACTGGGGGGGTGAAACGGATCTGAATGAACGATTAAAAATTTGATCTTTTAAGGGAATAGGGTGAATTACACAACTGTCACAGCTACAACCATGACAAATACAAAAAAGGACCACGTAGTACAATGAAGGCGTATGTTGGAAAAGGTGCTGATTTGTTTGTCTGCAACCTGAGTTATGATACCTGTGCCACAGAGACAGACACACACGTACACACTCTCTCTCTCTCTCTCTCTCTCTCTCTATTGTTGCCTCTGCATGCGTTCGTTTGTGGTGGAGGCTGCGAGTGAGGGAAGAAGAGAGGGAGTGATGGACGCAACCGTTGAAAATGGGTGGTTGCAGAAACGAAAGGCACAAAACTTTGAATGCAAAGGAGAAAATAAAAAGGGTTTAGAAAGAGAGAGAGAGAGAGAGAGAGGGACATTAGGTGGCGGTCAAAGCAGAGGAATGGTTTATTAGCGGAAACCTCAATGTGACTTGTTTCAGCGTATTGACTTTGTAACTAACTGACACCAGGGCCTGAGCTGTGTTTTGATTGAAAAAAATAATAATTAAATTTATATTATTTAAAAAACACTTTTAAATACTTATTAAAAGGTTTTTTATATGATAGCATCAAGATTAGATGGACAAAATGAAACTATATAACCACACTCCTTTGACAATTGATCTCTCTGACTATGTTAAAAAGTTTGGTAACATCATGTTATCTTAAGGCATGAACCCATGTGTGCATGTATGTTTCCGCAATAAAAATTTTGTTTTTATACCTTACATGCATCGGTCTTCAAAGGCCAATTTATTTTCAAGCACTATCGAACCCTTTCGGGGTGGCTCTCCTTAATCGTGCTCGGACCCTTTCGGGGTGGCTCTTCTTAATTCTTTTTTCCATTCCCAGGCTCAAACTCGAGACCTCTGATTAAGGGGCTCGGTAAATTTATATTATTTAAAAAACCCTTTTAAATACTTATTAAAAAAAACCTTTTTATATGATAGCACCAAGATTAGATGGACAAAATGTCACTATATAATAGCGCCAAGTAAGGCATGTTAGCATTATTCCAATGTCACTTAATAGCGTCAATATATAAAAGCGCTCCATAGAGCGTGCCGCACACATTGGGTCATGATGTTTATCAGATATAATATTGGTTTTAATTTATAATTAGGATTTAATATTTCTTATATCATATAAGATAAATTTAAATTCTATATATTTTAAATATAAGATGAATTTATATTCTATATATTTTAAATATATAGAATATATTGAACCCAAGGAAAGAGAAGAAAAAAAATTATGAACTCTACCCATACAAGATAAATTTATCTGGATTAAGGTAATGCCTTGGGGCTAACAAACTTATTATTCGACATGCTTTGGAAATAACAAGTTCATTTTTCCACAAGAAATAGAAAAACAGAGAGTTCAATACTCATCAGCCATCAAATTAAGGGCTCGTTGACTGGTTCAAACAAACTTTTGAAAAAAAAAAGTATGTATTATTTTTTATTTTTTATTTTTAAATTTCAAAAGTCTTTTAAAGGAAATTAATATCTAAAAGAATTTTTTTTTAATTTTTCAATAAAATTATTTTAAATAAAAAATAATCTATAACTTTTTAAAAAAAACCAGTAATCTTAACTTCAAAAAACGTCATTTTAAATTTTTTTACTTTTGATTTTCTTTTTAAAAAAAAATATGTATCCGAATATACACATAAGATGAAAAATACTTTAATTCAAAAATTGAAAAAAAAAATCAACTTTTAACCATCGATGAGCCTTTTGATTAAATACTACCATGGGATATTGTGTTGCGTCAGTCCACGTGGATGTGGCTCTTTGCACTGCACCATGTGATTAACGTTTTGTCACCCAAACAATACTCATAGCCAAAATCACCTCATTTTAATGAAGGATTTATCATCTATTATTTAATATAATCATAAAAAAAATTTACACATATAATATTTTATAGGGACAGTAGCAAAAAAAACTCCGACACACAAAATGAATTTCTATAACATGACACAATCACTTTTCTTACAACATAACTCTTATAAAACCCTTTAATGAATTACCTTTTTATGTTTTTTCTTGTAAAATGTTCTTGAAATCAAATTAATTGTTTTCTTTTATGGTTGGGTCTGCGGTGTATTCTATCTTAATTCTTAAGTATTCTCAGGATAGTTTGTGCAAAACTATTAATATTATGATTGTTAAAATTAATAATGGGTTTTTATTTTTAATATTCTTCTTTTTCTTTCCTAATTTAAATTTATTTCTACATGGGTTGTATTGGAGTGGGATTTTGATGGATTACTTTAGGGAAAAAAAATCCAATGGTATTCCAATAAAATTTTAAAGGATTAAAAAAAGTCACCTTCAAGGCTTCAATTAGGATTTTAAAATATTATTTTATTTCACCGAAAAAATATTATTTTAGAATCCGTACAAATCCATTGGTTTTCAATCAGAATTTAAAAAAATAATAATAATAATCTTGTGGTATTCAAACATCTGACGATTTTATTGAATTTTCTAATCATTTGGATTCCGTGAGATTTTTTAGTGTGAAATATAAATATGATGCCTCTCTTACAATCTCACCCTAAAACCTAGGATTTCTTGAGATTTTCCTACTGCAATATATTCCTTTGGTTTGGTGGGTCGACCTGCTCGAAATCAGGTTCCGCCAATGTGAACTTCGTCAAAGCTCAAAAAATAGCAGACTTTTTAGCGCTTTTAGCGTTTTTTTTTTATCACAAAACAACCAAAAAATAATAACCCAACAAAATTTTAATCTAATCCATCTCAAAAATAACAGATTTTTTAGCCATTTTGGAAGTTTAAAATTAAAATAATTTTTCAAGGAATTGGTCGCGATTTTTCTTTGCACAAAAAAATGTGTGATTTTTATATTGAAAATAACACAAAATAGTGGAAAATAACATGAGAACAAAATCTCTCAAACCGATTTTTATTTTACATCAATGAAACAAGAGAAAGATTGAAACTTTCTTTATATTAACACTACGTCTCATAACAATAGATTCATGAACGAAATTTCTTTGTTATAAGAAACGATTTTTTTCAATAGATCACTAAAAACTTATTTTTCAAAAGCTCAAAAGCAATTTAAGATTTCAAAGTATCGATTGAAAATAATTTGAGAAATTTTCTAAATTTTCATGTAATAAAACCCATAAATTAACATTCAACATTTTATTGGGATACTCAATATAAACATGCATATTACATATGGTTAGTAGAACAAAAACTCCAAAATTTGCAAGATCAATTGCAAAAAATTCCAAACAGAATTTTATCAAGAATTTTATTGATTGAGAAAATTATATTACGTTTTATTTTTTTATTAATATCATTGCATTTCTTTGTCATTTTTTTATTGACTCTTGTAATTTTGAATATTTGTTAAAAATTCATATGATTTTTAAAATATTATAAATTCATATTATCCTTTCAAATCTTATAAATTCTATTAAAATTCTTTAAGATTCAATCTTATGAAATCTTGATGGTAAAAAAAGTCTTTAAAGTCCCTCAAATTCTAAATAATCTTTTAAGATCTATAAGATTTTTCTTCTCAAAAAAAATCTTTTAAAATCCTAATCCTATACACCCCTACATATGTTTTGTTCTTTGAGAGTTTTAAATTTTAGTACTTAATATAAAAAGGAAGGTTAGATACTTCATATTATAATTATTAGTTGATAGGTGACAAAATCAACTATAATAATGTCGTGGCATGCTTTCGAGAGTTACGTACGTATCTAGTTGGATATAAATAAAAGAGTAAAATAATGTTTGGGTACCTAACAAAAAGATATGATCTCTATTTTTATCTTTTACAAAAATATATATCTATTAGTCTTTTTTTGAGACTAAATTAGATTTTCTTTAAATATATGAGAGACATGTTTTTAAAAAACTAGGATTGTAAATGGACCAAAAGTTGATTTTTTTTTTTATAAGGGTCAAAAAATGAGGACTGTATTTGTGTTAAGGATGCAAAAGACAGACTTTACTCTAAATAAAATACCACTCAAATCTAGTTGGATTTAAATGAATTTGACATAATTCTTTTGAATTATTTAAAAAGTAAATATCATTTATTGTCCTCAAGAATTTTGACTTAGGGGCTTAAGTTTTTGTGATTTCTCATAAATTCAAAATAAATCCAATTAGTTAAAATTGTGATTTCTCATAAATTCAAAAGGATTAACATGGATCTATTTTGAATTTTAGAATGACCACAAGTCGACTTTTTTATCAGGGATTAAATTGGGTCGTGTATTTTTTCTTGAGGATGAAAAAATGTATTTACTCTTATTTAAATTAACATTTTTATTACTATTATTATTTTGGAAAAACATTTTCTTATGATGTTGGAAAAAGTATTTCTCGTGTCATTTATACTGATACATCGATGTACATGTTATGTTTTTTTTTTAATTTCTTATTGATAGGATCCATTTTTATTTTTATTTTTTTTAGTAAGCGATAGGATCCATCTTAAATATGTATGCACAGGAAAAAAAATTCTCTCATATAAAAGAAAAAAAACAAAGCCCTATTACTCATTAGGTGAGTCATTTAACTAATTCATCTGACCTAATGCTTTTAAAAAATGAAATTTGGTGTATTAATCTCTTCTAATTTATTTTATGATAGGTTTCAAACCAAAAAATAATAATTTATCAATAATATTAAATCAATTTAATTCAAATCATTTAAAATTTTACGATCCCAAACAAGGAAGATTCCACTATGAAATAATAACATATAATAATTAAGTAATTACGAGTCAATTGATTAAAAACCATAAAGAGTGGCTTAACTTATCTTATAGTAACTTTGTCTGGTGGAATGTGATCTCATTCCAGAAGTTTTTATTCTCCTATGGATGCAAAGGCCATCTTGGTTTCATGCTATTATATGCCTATATACTGTAGTTTTATTAAAAAAGTTTTCATTTTGACTTTTCATTTCCTACACACATAACATTATATAAAATTAAGGCTATACACACAATGTAGTTTTAACTCTATAAAACCCTTAAAAAAATTAAACAATTATTGATGCTCTTGCGGTCTTGCCTAGTTTGTCAGAACTAATGGATGATAGTTAAGTGAATTCTCAAGACTTAATTATTCATCAACTACAAGCTAATATTGTTAATTAATAATATTTCGTTTAAAAAAATAAAAAACAAAATCCGTCACTGTCTTTAAGATTTTCAGTTCCAATCTCATATTTATATCTACCATAGAAAGAAGTTATTCATAGATTTAATGTCCATATTTATTGCTAATATGCGTTTGCTTACTCTTAACAGCAATGCACTCTGTTTCTGGTACGTACAACTACAACTAGTCAACTATCACAATTTCAATTTCCTTAAGCAATTGGAGCTCCTATATTTCCCTTTCCCATAATTGAATTTGGAAATTGCAGTAAACTACTGTTAATTGGAGAATGGAGTAGCAATCTTCGATAAAAGAATAGCAAGTACCGAGTAGGAAAATAAACAAGATATCTTAACAAAGAACCGAGTAATTTTTGCAATTTTGTGCTAATTCTGCATAGATTTATGTATACTGCACATGGCAATGACAATGACGTAATTTTTTGGTGGATTTCTTTGACGTGAAAATCACGCCCTTTAAGGTTCTTGGGTTTTTCTATGGATTCTGATTCTTATTAAATAAGTACCAGTTGGCATTACTCGCGCAAAACATGCCCCATTATAATTTCTCATTGTATAATAATGATTAACCTCAAATAATTTTTATTATCATTTGTTTATGGGGAAAGTATTTCTCCGGTCCAGTAAACTCAAAACGACATCGTTTAGGGGTATAAGAATAAAAAATTATAATGATAAAAACTAATATAACCCTGCAATATATTATAATTACAAATACATCTTGATTTCCGTCCCAAAACAACATCGTTTTGAGCTCATTTGAGATAATTTTATCTCCGGTGACCGGAGAAATCATTTACCCTTGTTTATTTCTTAAAAATGGATTAACAAATTAATAGTACCCATTAATATACTAAATTTCAGCAAGATTGTGAATCATAATACCTATAGTGTATGGTTTGGCAAAAAATTTGTATCGTGAATCTTATCGAATTGTAAGATACAAAAATATAATAAAAGTTATTTTAAAAATATATAATATACTTAATATCATATAAATTCAAATTCCAAAAAGGATCTAATTAATCAACAAAATACATAAGTAAGTAAAGTGCAAACCAATTATTCTCTTACTCATCAATCATTAAAACTAATATTATCGCTACTATCATTATCAATATCTATCACTACTGACATAATTAATCCATCATCATCTTCATTAGTGTAGTCATTTGACTCATTTGACTTATCTCTCATTTCTTGTTCATCAATTAGGTCATTTTTCTTTATCATTCTTATTGGCAATATTATTTCATTGTTCAACAATTGACATCTTATTATGTACGATGCTACCTTTACTTTTATAATTCTTGCTTAAAGATTTTGAGGACCTAAAATATAAAAATATACATAACAAAACATATATTTATTTAATTATTTCTTTTATTAATACATATTTTTCAGATTAATTTTGGAATTTAAATTACAAATTAAATCTATTTTATTTTCTTTATTAATAATATTTTTTAATTTAAATCACATATTAAATATTTTTTACTTTTTATATTAAAATTATAAATTTTGATTTATTTATGTATCGTATGATACACGATACAGTATCGCTTGTACGATACACTCCCTTTTTTATACGTTTTTTGATATATATCGTTGAGCTTGTGAATCGTATCTTGTATTATATGATACTGATAAATTTTCAGTACTATAAAAATTAGTTATCCTAATATCCAACTTTTACTCTTTTCAAAATTACCATTCTTAATTTTCCATTTAATGGTTGAAGAAATTTATAAACATTTTTTGATAAATTACAACAATATTTAATATATTCATCAACTTTTAACACACTTTGTTCTTATTCTTTAAAAAACATAATAACAAATAACGACGCAAATTGAAAATATATTGCGTCTGTTATGCATAATAGATAAATGTGAAAAGTTAAAATAAGTTGATGTAATTTGTCTTTGAATCACTTATCCCCTATTTTATTTTTTTATCATTTGTCCCGTTGTACTTTTTTTCATCCAAGTCCCTCCTTAACTCATTAACTATGTAGAATTGTCATATTTGTTAGAAACTGTAACACTATTAAAAAGGGATTTGGATAGAAAAAAGCATAAAGGGGAAAATGATAAAAAAAAAATATTGGATGGTAAGGAGTTATTCAAATTTTCCCCTAGATAAATTCCTATGTAAGAGGTATATGTATGTATAATGCACTTGGAATAAAACTTTCTGATAACTTATTGTGCATTAAAAAAATTAAATATTAAAATTAAGATAAAAAGAATTGAAAAATAACGGTGTATAAAAAATTAATTGATATTATTAAATATAACAATAGAAGAAAAAAACTGGCCTATTATGCTTTTTTCTTTTTTTCTCTTCTTTTTCCTATTAATAATCTTAACAAGTTATTAAATATTTGTTTATTTTTTACATAAATATTTAGAGTTTACAAAATGTAAATAACATGAAATAAATTATTTATTAATTATTTCTCTTTAGTTATAGATCTCAAGTCCCAATTTTGAAAATAGATAAAATAGTTATGGGTAGGATTATTTTCTTATAGGATCCCACGAATCAAATTAATTTAATATCCAATGAATTGATTGGGAAAATCATTATATTAAATAAAATAAAAATTATTTATTAGTTTTTTAATAAATAAATAAACTTGACAATGAGTTAAGATTAAAAAGAATTAATATATTATTAATGCTGATTACCAAAAAAAAATATTATTAATGCCAAATCTTTTATATTATTGTTGATTAAATATTATCCTTAAAAGAGTGTAACTTTTAAGATAATTATTATAAGGATAAATATATTTTAAATGCTAAAAAAGCATGCACCTAAATAACTTTTGCTCCCATTAGAAGAAGAAATTTTTCCTCTTGAGTGTTGATATGACAACATAAAGAATGACTTAAAGGGTAACTTTTTTGTTTTTGGAAGTCTAGAGTGATATATGAGGTGCTGTTTTGATTTTATAGGTAATCACAATTTCAATCATAGAGGGCAGTAATCATGATGTTCATTCTTTTACATGCGACAAAACTTTGATCATGTCACAAATCATCAATTTTCTCACAGCTATCGGTTCACAAATTTCATAAACACGTATTGTTACTCTTTTTCTTTTCGTTTGTGTCGAATGTGTGTTTCGGTATTTTGTATCGTGTGTTAATATTTTCAGGACCTTGTTTTCAAATATTATATCTAATTAATATAATTAATTGTGTACCTAATAAGTTCACATCGAATGTGTTTTTAAATATTTTGTATCGTGCACCAAAATAAATTTAAGGAAAATAACTTAATAATGGAGAGACATTGTTTTCAAATAATATACTTAATTAATGTAATTAATTGTGCACATATTAGGTACGCAATTAGGTGGTTGTACGTGGTACATGTATAGCTATTACGTGACAAGTTTGTGAGTTGCGCACGTATTATATGTATAACTAATTACGTAATAGATCCGTGCGTAACTCGTGAGCGCTTACCATGTGGCATTATAATAATCATTTATAATTATAATATGAAATATCTATCCAAAATGGAATTATAGTATTATCTACACATACATATATTCATCAGCTGTGATTTGTGTGTCAAGTATAAGTGGTTTTAACGATACAATATGAAGGTATATTAGAAATGCGGAAGTGCATCGTATCGATGCAATCAGAAATAAAGAACACCGTTTTGATTACCTGAGATGAAGTAGTAAACATGACAATTTCTCACGTTCAGTTCTCCTTCTCAAGCCTCACGATCTGCAGCAACGCACCACGAACGGTCGCAATTCTGTTATACTGTTGATCTTCCAGGCTATGACTCAAGGGGATCAAGAAGGGTAACCGTTCAGATGATGAACGTGTGTCTCTTAGGTGTGTTTCTGACGTCTGTAACCCTAGGAGGCACAAGTGGAGAAAATGGTCCTTATATATCCTGCCCAATCCAACTAACCCTAACCTTCATGAGTTAGAATTGGTCTTTAGACTCACTCTCACTGAAGTTATTGGGCTTAATGAAAAGAGCATACCCAACACAATACACGGTTCATTATTGAGATTGATCGAATTGGTAACGACAAATCGTCAGTTTATGTAACATTTGTGTATTAGTTGCAAATTTGAACTCATTCTGGTAGGAATACAATAAAAGATTATGACTTTTTAGAGAGTTGAAAGATTGGAAGAGGGAAGAAACTACGTGAAAATTATGACCATTATAATTTGAATATCTGAATTGGTTTTGAACCGTTTCAGAACCAGTTATGAAGGATAAGATGGTTGAGAACCATGAATCGATTTGGAAAAAAAATAAAACCAATTCTGATAAACTGATATAATTTGGGTCAGATCATATCCAGTAACAAGCTCTTGTAAGTTGTTCATGTGCTTGGTGCACAACTAATGAAAGCTTGCCACTCCATGTACGCTGAGTTGCACATTATATGTGTGTGCAACTAACTGTATTAGTTGGCTAATATGTTTGAAAATAACATTGATTTGGCCATTAATTTATTTTTTATTCCCAACTATTAAAAAAAATTCCTTCAATTTAGGTAGATTATATTTAGAATTACATGTTATAAGAATTGATTTTATTTGTAAAGGAAATGATCAGTTTGTAAAGTTATAAATATAAATTGTTTTTATTTAAAATTCTTTCTTATTTTAGTTGCATATAAATAAAATACCACTCAATCAAACCAAAAAAAAAAAATACCACTCAAATCTAGTTGGATTTAAATGAATCTGACATAATTTTTTTAAATTATTTACATTAACATTTTTATTATTATTACTTATTAGGTAAGTCATTTAACTTATTGTTAAGAATAATAAAGTAACTAACTTATATAAAACTAATTCATCTCATTAAAAAAAGAAATTAGGTGTATAAATCTCTTCTAATTTTTTTTATGGTAGGTTTTAAACCAAAAAATTATAATTTATTAATAAAATTAAATCAATTTAATTCAAACCATTTAAAATTTATGATCCCAAACAAAAAAGATTCCATTCCACCATGAGATAATAACATATGATAATTAAGTAATTACTTGATAGTCTTTTCTTTATGTTTTTGCTTTGTGTTGTGGCCCCTGGCCCTTTTTTCTACCAAACAAAAAAGTAGTTGTGAGTTAATTGATTAAAAATCATAAAAAATGGCTTAACTGATCTTACAATAAGTTTGTCTGGTGGAATGTGATCTAATTCCAGAAGTTTTTATTCTCATATATGGATGCAAAGGCCATCATGGTTTCATGACTTTTTGTTTTTTCTCTTATTATGTCTTTATTTTAAGGGTTTTATAATTCTCATTCAACATGAGAATTATAATTTTTTTACACACCCTTCGATTTCCGTGCTGACATGGGTCTTACATATAATTTTTTTTTAACACATGGGTCTCACGTGTTTTTTATCTCTACAACATGAGATTCCAATTCTCCTTCAACATGAGAATTATAAAACCCTTATTTATGCTATTATAAATGGGAAAAATAAATCTTATGTTGTAGGAGAATGCAAATTTTATGTTATAGATACATCAAATGTGGGATCCACCTATTTAAAAAAAATAAAAGAATAAGTGGCACATCTTTTTATGGTGTGTGTAAGAAGAGTTTGTTTTCTTATACAACATAAAAAAAATCCCATTATATATATATATATATATATATATATATATATATATAAACTGTAATTCAAATACAGTGGTTGAATTTATTAAAAAAATAAACAGTGATTGATACTCTTGCCTAGTTTGTCAGAACTAATAGTGATGATAGTTTTAAGGACCATTTCGTTTGCGCTTTTCTTCGGGATTCTTGGGAAACTAAATTTTAAATTTTATGATACAATTATAAATTGAATGTAAAAATTATATTTTTTTAAAATCGAGATTTTCAGATAAAATTTTTTTTCTCTACTAAACGCTCCCTAATTATTCATCAACTACAAGCTAATATTGGTAATTAATAATATTTCTTTTAAAAAATAAAATTCGTCACTGTCTTTAAGATTTTCAGTTCCAATCTCATATTTATATCTACCATATAAAGAAGTTATTCATTGATTTAATGTCCAAATTTATTGCTAATATGCATTTGCTTACCTATGTAGCACCGATATTGACGACACGATATGACACTCTGAAATATTAATTCTAAAAAATATTTGATTTCGACACGTTAGGACACCTGTTGATATTAAATAATATTTCATATTCAATAATTTATGTAGTGTATACTATATTTCATATTCAATAATTTAACAAAAAAAATGAAGCTAGACTTATAATAGCCATCAATTTTGCAAAGAAACATAAGATATCACAAATATATGTGTTTATTTTTCTGCAGATAAGTTATTTGCATTGAGCCCAAAACGACGTCGTTTTGGAGCGGAAATCAAGATTTTTTTGTAATTTTAATTTATTTCAGTGTTATAACGGTCTTTATAATTATTTTTTTAATATTTCAACACCAAAATGACATTGTTTTTAGAGTAATTGCAGATAATTTATCTGCGATAATAGCAGAAACTTTTTTCTGCAAATATTTATATTAAACTCAATAAAATGATAACCGTAATTTAACGAATCTAATAGTTGGAACTAAAAATGCACCGCATCATTTAAATCTGGATGACATTTGGATGGGCTGTGATAGCATGGAAGCTATTTCTTGTTTGGAGGCTGATTCGGAAACTTACATGTTTTCTGATTTAATTGTTAATATCAGGAATCTAATTTCTTCCTTTGATCATTTTCATTTGGAATATGTTCATAGGGAGGATAACTCCATTGCTGATTTTTTAGCTAAATTGGGGTTGGATTGTGATACAGAATATACTTATTCTGTAATATTGTTATTTACTAATTAGTTAGTTTGTTGTAACTAATTGTTATTAGTTAGTTAGTTTGTTGTAACTAATTGTTAGATGTTAGTTAGTTTGTTAGACAAAGTCACGTGGGTCACAACTTTATTTTCTGAACTTTCAGACTTTCAGTCTTTTCTCTTTCTGTGTATATATAGAGTAGCACAGTATATCAGAATAGGTAGTACTATCAATTGTATCACTTTGGATACTCTTTTACATCAATGAAGATATTTTGTTTCTTCCCAAACACTAAGATGGTATCAGAGCCCATCATGGGGCTCTGAAATTCGCCATTTTCCCTTTTCGCCGTCTTCGGCTATAGATCTGATCTTCTCTCCACTCCAGTGACTCTCTTCTGAATCAAGTGAGTCAAGATCCTTGTTTCTTTTTTCTTGCATGGCGAATCAGAGTTCTCAGCAAAACCTCAGTGATGCTTCGGATGAGACACACATTCAAGGTGATGCTTCTAATGCTGCGAATCAAAAGTTTACGAATCGAAATTTTAATCAGGATTTGTCAAATCTAGTAAGTCCTTACTTCCTTCATCCAAATGAAAATCCGTCTCTTGTACTTGTTTCCACGCCTATGAACGGTAAGAACTACCATGGATGGGCCAGAGCCATGACCATGGCTTTGATTTCTAAAAATAAACTCTCTTTTGTGAATGGTTCAATTTCTGTTCCAGAAATTTCTGATCAACACTATGCTGCTTGGGAGAGATGCAACACCATGGTGTTGTCATGGTTACATCGCTCCATTTCAGAGTCTATTTCTCAGTCGATACTATGGATGGACAGGGCTGTCGATGTATGGAAGGATCTTAAGGAGAGATTTTCTCAGTCGGATATTTTTCGAATCTCTGACTTACAGGATGAGATCTATCGTCTTCATCAAGGAGATAAGTCAATATCTGATTATTACACTCAACTCAAGATACTTTGTGATGAGTTAGAGAATTTACAGCCTACACCTTCTTGTAAGTGTATCCATCCATGCTGTACTCTCGCTTCACAAGTGAGGAATATTAAAGATAGGGACTACTCAATACGGTTCCTTAAGGGGCTCAATGAGCAATATTCTCATGTGAGATCCCAAATCATGCTTATGGATCCTCTTCCTCCAATAAATCGTGTGTTTTCACTGGTCACTCAACAGGAGAGACAGATGCACCTTGAAGGCATGTTGCCTAATTCTACTGATGGAGCTACAAAGGTATTCTATAACTCCTCTGCAGAACACATAGCTGCAAGAGGAGGACGCTCCAATACTAGAGGAAGAGGAAGAGGCTACTACAATGGACGAGGTAGGTCCATTTCCAGATTATGTACATTTTGTGGGAAAACAAGCCATACTGTTGACACATGCTTTGAGAAGCATGGATATCCACCAGGTTATAAGGTGAAAGGTGGATACAAAGCAGCTAATGCTGTGATTCAACATACTTCAGATGGTCTTACTGAACAGAATCATGATGTCTCACAACAAGAGAATAAAGAAAGTTTTTCCAAGAATCAGTATGATACCATTTTCGAGATGATTCAACAGTCTATGCAGCAACAATTCCTTCAGCAAAATACTTCTCCTCATGTGAGCAACATAGTGCAAACAAATGCGATCAATACAGAAAAAGGAGCAATCAATGGTGAAACAACCTCTTCAGGTAATGCTTGCACACAGTGGATCCTAGATACATGAGGCACTGATCATATAACCAACACACTTACCAGCTTGGTTTCAATACAAAAAATTACACCAGTAGCCATCTCTCTCCCTAATGGGAGCCAGGTCCATTCTTATTACTCAGGAACTGTAATCTTTTCAAACACACTTACCTTGTCTAATGTCTTGTTTGTTGAGAATTTTACTGTTAATCTCATATCAGTCACAAAGTTAGCATGAGACTCTGATTGCTGTGTAATTTTTCAACAGCAAACCTGTGTCATCCAACACATGCCTACCATGGAGATGATTGGTTCAGCTAGGCTAAAGAAAGGCTTATACATCCTCACTCAAGATTGTAGTCAACAACACATACACCCAGACTTACAAACCAAACTTCCAAATAGCATTTCTGTTCAGTCTCTTTACACTGTAAATCCTAGTTTCAATGATATATGGCATTTACGTTTAGGGCATTGTTCTCCTTCTGTAATAAAGACAATAATGACACAATATCCTTTCATCTCTTGTAAAAATACTGATGATCCTTGTGATATATGCCATTATTCAAGGTAACGAAAATTGCCTTACATTTCTAGTTCAACTACTTCTAATAGTGCTTTTGATTTGGTGCATATAGATATTTGGGGGCCATACTCTATATCTTCCATTTATGGTCATCGCTATTTCTTAACAGTAGTTGATGACTTCACACGTTTCACTTGGGGAATTTTGATGAAAAACAAATCTGAAACCCGAATGCATATAAAGTCCTTTGTCATGTTTGTCGAAAACCAGTTCAATGTGACCATCAAATCTTTTAGGAGTGATAATGGTCAAGAGTTTATAATGCAAGATTTCTTTAATCAAAAAGGAATCATTCACCAATTATCTTGTGTTGAGTCTCCACAACAAAATGGTGTTGTGGAGAGAAAACATCAGCATATTTTAAACACATCTAGAGCACTTTTGTTTCAAGGCAATCTTCCTAAAAATCTATGGTCTTATTGTGTTTCACATGCAATCCATATCATTAACAGACTTTCCTCTCCAAGACTGCACAATAAGTCACCATATGAGTTACTATATAAAAGACCACCTGTGATCATACACCTTAAGGTTTTCGGGTGTTTGTCTTTTGCTTCCACTTTGAAATCTAATCGTACAAAATTTGACACAAGAGCCCGTAAATGCATATATCTAGGACATAAGGATGGTGTAAAGGGATATATTCTTTATGATTTGAAGTCTAAAGAAGTTTTTCTTTCGAGAAATGTGCTATTCTATGAATCACACTTTCCTTTTTTCTGAAACCTGTGCCAATGACCAACCTGTTCACACAGAGAATACTATTATCTTGCCTATTCATGCAGTCACACCATATGACACAACTTTTGGTCTACAGTCTGATCAGATACTGTGCAAACAATCTTCACAACAACCTTTGGTCAATACTCAACCACGGATTTTACCTACAAGCCACATATCACAGCAGTTATTACCTACAAGCCACATACCACAACTAGATCTTGACCAAAATCAATATCACCCCTCACCCACTATACAAACAGACCTTGAAAATCCTTCAACACATCTACCATCAACCATTAGGAGATCCACAAGGGTGAGGATGCAGCCACGACATTTGGCAGATTTCAAATGTAATATTTCTTCAGTTCTAACTGATCAAATTTCATCTCCAGGTAAGTCCCCTTCCACTTCTCATCCTATTTCATCTTTTGTTTCTTACAACCATTGTTCAGATTCTTATGCTTCCTTATGCCATAACCTTAGTTCCTTTGTTGAGCCTAACACTTACAGTCAAGCTATGCAAACTGATGAATGGATTTCGGCCATGAAAGAAGAGCTTGATGCCCTTGACAGAAACAGTACATGGACCTTTGTTGACCTACCTAAAGGCAAACATCCCATTGGATGTAAGTGGGTTTACAAAATAAAGCTTAATCCTGATGGGTCAGTTGCTCGTTACAAAGCTCGCCTTGTTGCGAAAGGATACAATCAGATGGAAGGAATAGATTATTTTGAGACATTTTCTCCTGTAGTCAAACTCACCACCATTCGGCTTTTACTTGCTATTGCAGCTGCCAAAGACTGGTTCATTGAGCAAGTAGACATCAACAATGCCTTTTTACATGGTGATCTCTCAGAAGAAGTTTACATGGCTGTTCCCCAAGGAGTTATTGCTCCTAAGCCAAAGCAAGTTTGCAAACTACAAAAGTCTCTTTATGGTCTTAAGCAGGCAAGTATACAGTGGAATGCAAAACTCACAAGTGAACTTCGAAATCTTGGTTTCCACCAATCCAGTGCAGATCATTCCTTGTTCACTAAAGCTGCTGGTCCTTCCTTTACCTGTTTACTGGTCTATGTGGATGATATGGTTTTGGCTGGAAATAATTTTCAGGAGATTAACTTGGTGAAGCAGCACTTGGACAGATTGTTCAAAATTAAAGATTTAGGCCCTTTACATTTCTTTCTGGGAATGGAAGTGGCTCGTTCCACAAAGGGTTTAGTGTTGAATCAAAGGAAATATGTCCTTGAAATGTTATCTGAAAGTGGCTTACTTGGTGCTAAACCTGTTTCCTCTCCCATGGAGTCTTCCCTGCGATTAAAGCAAAATCATGGTGAGCCATTTCATGATCCAGCTTCATACAGACGATTAGTGGGTCGTCTTTTATATCTCACAAATACTAGACCAGATATATCATTTGCTGTGCAACAATTAAGTCAGTTTGTTGCCAATCCAATGAGGATTCATCATGATGCAGCCTGTAGAGTTCTTAGATATTTAAAAGCATCACCAGCTAAAGGCTTATTGTTTCCTGCTCAGAATTCTTTGATCTTGTCGGGCTTTGCTGATGCAGACTGGGCTACATGTCCTGATACTCGCAAATCCACTACTGGTTTTTGCATCTTCCTTGGTAACTCTCTTATTTCTTGGAAGTCCAAGAAGCAAAGCACTGTATCCAGGTCTTCAGCAGAAGCTGAATATAGAGCTTTGGCAACTCTCACTTGTGAAATCCAATGGCTCTCATATCTCCTTCATGATCTTCAGGTTCCTATGCCTAAGGCTGCTCATGTATATTGTGACAACCAAGCTGCAATACACCTTGCTCACAATCCTTCATTTCATGAACGTAGCAAACACATCGAGCTTGACTGTCATGTTACTAGAGAGAAAATCATGGCTGGTTTAATACACTTGTTGCCAGTGCCCACAACTAAACAACTTGCTGATGTCTTCACAAAGGCCCTCCAACCTGCTCCTTTTCATGATTTTATTTCCATGTTGGGGCTTCTTGACATTCACCTTCCAACTTGAGGGGGGGTGATACAGAATATACTTATTCTGTAATATTGTTATTTACTAATTAGTTAGTTTGTTGTAACTAATTGTTATTAGTTAGTTAGTTTGTTGTAACTAATTGTTAGATGTTAGTTAGTTTGTTAGACAAAGTCACGTGGGTCACAACTTTATTTTCTGAACTTTCAGACTTTCAGTCTTTTCTCTTTCTGTGTATATATAGAGTAGCACAGTATATCAGAATAGGTAGTACTATCAATTGTATCACTTTGGATACTCTTTTACATCAATGAAGATATTTTGTTTCTTCCCAAACACTAAGAGATTGTGTGGGGGAAGAGATGAGGTTGTATCATTCTCCCCCTGGTAGAGTGGTTTTTCTTTGGATGTTTTTAAGCAGAAGCTATCATTGGAGCATGTTAGCTGTAACATGCATCAATTGACTTTGTAATTTGTCCGGGCTAGGCCCTCCTCTTATATCAAAAAAAAAATGCAACGCACCATTTGAATCTTTTTTGAGTATTTACAACGCATGTTAGAATGTCGAGGAGTGTCAGAGTGTCAAAGAGTCTCAGAAAATATCAAACACGACACATCAGAAATGTTGAAGTGTGGATACTTTATAAATTTACCATAACACAATCTGTTTGTTTCTGGTACGAAAAACTAGTCGACTATCACAATTTCAATTTCCTTAAGCAATTGGAGCTCCTATGTATCCCTTTCCCATAATTGAATTTGGAAATTGCAATAAACTACTGTTAATTGGAGAATGGAGTAGCAATCCTCGATAAAAGAATAGCAAGTACCGAGTAGGAAAATAAACAAGATATCTTAACAAAGAAACGAGTAATTTTTGCAATTTTGTGCTAATTCTGCATAGATTAATGTATAGGGCACATGGCAATGACAATGACGTAATTTTTTGGTGGATTTCTTTGACGTGAAAATCACGCCCTTTAAGGTTCTTCGGGTTCTTCTATGGATTCTGATTCTTATTAAAGTACCAATTGGCATTCCTCGCGCAAAGCATGTCCTTTATAATTTCCTCTACTTTAATTAACACACAAAAAAAGGTGTTTATCCACAGACAAAAATACCATTTTTAAGAGAGATTTAAAGGCTTAATCATGGACTCATTTCGAACAATATTATCTCCACAGTCATAAATATTATACCTGTGATTTATTAAAATATATATATATATAAGAGAGATTTAAAGGCTTAATCATGGACTCATTTCGAACAATATTATCTCCACAGTCATAAATATTATACCTGTGATTTATTAAAATATATATATATATATATATATATATATATATATATATATATATATTGATTTCTTTTGACGATGTAATAAGTTATATGTAAGTTTTGGCCAAGAGTTATAGCACTATCATAATTTTTTTTATTCTATTATGCGGTGTCAAATTAGGTTTCTGGATATTTTCGTCACTGGAGCAAATGAAATTCGTATAAATATAAAACTAATTCTTAATTAAACAGTATGATAATTATTCAGTTTTGTATCAAAGTTCTTTCCACAATCATAAATATTTACATTTTATAGTAGGATTATCTATCCTCTCTTAAACTACTTTTTACGCTATGCCCAACTTTTCCTCTTCTCTTTCCATTATGCAATTCTGCATTGCAAATCACGTCAAAAGACTCAACAGGCAAAAGGGTATATTTCCACTTAAATTTCAGTGGCAACAAAACAAGAAAAAAAGATATGAACAAGAAGAAGAACATAGGAATGAAAAAAAAAATTGAAAGAAGAACAGATAGAAAGTAAAAGAAAAGAAGAAAATGAAACCAGGTTAATTCTAGATGAGTAATATTAGTTGCACATAATATGCAACTCACATAGAGAATTGTGCACCAAAAATATTGATGAATAAAAGGAAAAATGAGAAGTAATTAACAAACGTGATGGTGAGTTATGTGAGACATTTTTTAGATGCATATTGATTATAGATACAAATAAGATTTTACTTTCAAGTGCCCATTGCCCAACACTTGTTAAGAAATAAAAAATGAAATGAAATGAAATATTCAGTAAAAGTTTAGGCTTTTAATATATTAAGTATTATTTTTAATTTAATAATTGTTATTTTAAAGTATTTGTTAACAAAATTCAGGGTTTTATAAGAGTTATGTTGTAGGAAAAGTGATTGTGTTATGTTATAAAGATTCGTTTTGCGTGCCGGAATTTTTATTTTAATTTTTGCTGCGGACCCTACAAAATGTTATATGTATAGGAAAATTTTTGTAGTCATGTTAAATGATAGATGATAAACACTTCATATAAATAAAACCAAAAAGTAAACTTCTGCTCTGTCCACGTAAAATTACTTGTTTTGAAAAGAGTATGAACTTTGTTGCCACATGCAAACTATGAGGAATAAGATTATACTTATCTATTTGTCCCCATAAAATGTGACAGTGAACAATAAAAAAAAAAGACAAATGGTACAACGTTTGATCTTATTATTTTTTTTTAAGTTAGAGATAGAATTATCTTCGGTGGATAAAAAAAAAAATTAGTGGAACTATATGAGAAGGGGAAAGAAAGAAAAAGAGAATTTCCCCTACTCTTGAACATTAAATACTGATTTAATTCCTCATTTATATTTCTCCCTTAAATTTAATACAACATTCTTAGAACCCCAAAAAATATTTTCTAAAAAGAAAAGAAGCAGGATAATAAAGAATAATTTTTTCCGTATTACATGGATAATACGTAGATGAATTAATATAGGGTTATTCCAATTTAATTAATGATATAAAGTTCAAGTCTTCTGTACATAGTTATGTTAAAAATTTGATAGATAAATATTTCCAAAAAAAAAAAAACAAAGTGATAGATAAATATTTACTGTCTTTAGCTCGACTCGAATTGATAAAGAAAGGCAAAGTAAAAAAATTCAATAAACCTAAGTCACACAGTTGAAATATCTTTTTACAAGTTCTATAAACTGAATTTTGTTTTTCCCATTTTTGTTCGCCCCATTTTCTTTCTGGGTTCCTATGTAGAGACTCATTGGTGGGAATGGCCCAAAACCTTAACAGGATGTATTATAATAAATAAATAAGAGGCCCATAACTGCAATAAGATTTGACTGGTCATAGTGTATGGGACTATGGGGGAAAGTGACCATTTTGCCACGTTTGGACAAAAAATTTACCAGATTGCCACGCCAACAGTAAATTTTACCAAAATACCACGCGGCATAATTCGCTACACAGTGTAGCGAATTATGCATGCAAGTAATTCGCTACACAGTGTAGCGAAATATGCCACGTCAGAACAAAAAAATGCCACGTGTCAAATTTTTAGAAATTCGCTACCTAAGGTAGCGAATTATGCCTATATGTCAAAATTTGACATGTGGCATTTTTGGTTCTGACGTGACATATTTCGCCACACTGTGTAGCGAATTACTTGCATGCATAATTCGCTACACTGTGTAGCGAATTATGCCGCGTGGCATTTTGGTAAAATTTACTGTTGGCGTGGCAATCTGGTAATTTTTTTGTCAAAACGTGGCACTTTGGTCACTCTCCCGGACTATGGACTATCAGGATGAGTTTGCCCATAGTGCAATGATGAGTACAAGAACATGCTTAGCTTAAAACAATTATTCAAGGTTAATTTGTCCCACAAATAAGTGTAAGAGGGCATTTGCTACCCAGATTAATTTTGAATTCCGTGGAAAGTATGGTAAGGAGAATTTGTGTGCCACGTTTGGTAGTAATAAATAGAAAACTTTCGTGGGTGAAAAGTTTGCCCATTGTTTACTGTTATGTGTAAACTCTTGTAGGGGACCATATTAGAAAGTCCATGGATTAGGTGGTATACTTTTTTGTCCAACGAAGAAAAAATGTAACCGAATTAGTATGTACCAAATTACCCTTTTGTCTTGAATAACTTTCATTACACTTTTTGAACGAAAAAGTAAAAATGGAGTTATTTTTGTAAAATAACCTTACATTTCTATTATTATTTTTCATATTCTTACTACTATTTCACAATCAACCTAACATCAACTCAATAAACTTAATTAAATATCCTCTGGACAAATTTGGGTCAACCAAACATATTTTTGTAATTTACCTAGGAAAAAATATTTTCCACCATATTCCGGCAAAAAAAAAAATTGATAAATTTTTTTTCTCCTATACCAAATTGTTATGGACCTAAGTAAGGCCCACATCCACAAGAGGCCCAAAGGTAAGCACTATAAATTGGAGCTAAACCACAGATATGACTGATCTTTTCTAACCCTATTTTATGCAATCACACAACGCGCACATACCCTTTGGCTAAGGCCATCATATAGTGTGGAGTGATTTGCTGCCCCAAAATACCTAATTCATAGGTATCTAGCGAAAAAGCACTAGATCCAACATCAATCATCTAACCCACAGACAGAACATTGATACCGTCTATAGGAACAGTTTCCCTACGATTACGTTGCGGTCAGTGTGTTTCATATAGGAAATTACAAGGCAAAAAGAGGAAGAAAATGACTCAATCAATGCAAGAAAAGCAGAGAAAAAGAGTAAAAATATCCAAAGTCTGAATATCAAAGAAGATGAACAAAAGGAGGCAAAAACATATCAAAAAGACCTAGGTTCCCACGCTCTCAGCGCGGGAGTGGCGCTGAGAGCGCGAGAAGGCAAAAATGGACAGAAGGAACCGCGCTCACAGCGCGGGGATGGCGCGGTGAGCGCGGGAAGTAAAAAAATGGCAGAAACTCCCACGCCCAGAGCGCGGGAGTGGCGCTCTGAGCGTGGGAAGCGCGAAAGTGAGAAGATTCAAAATTGCCACTTAGGTCAGAATCCCTCTTATAAAAGGAGACTCAACCTCTGAAGATCTGGATCTCAGAATACACATCACAAGACCTAGAGGAGACGTTCTTCGTGTTCATCACTCTGTTCTTGTATTCTTCTTTATTTTCTTTCTTTAGTTTATGTTGAAATCAGATCAGCGATCATGATGTTGATTGGCTAGATCTATTTCTGTAGTCAGGGGCATGATCCCTTTGTAAACAATTGCTACAAGGATTGAATCATTCTATGTATTGAATTAATATATTTCATCTTTTATCTTGAGCGTATTGATATTATTTCTATTAGATCTGATCAACCTAATAGGGAATAATATTCTGGGGATCAGGATTCACAATAGGGATGTTGGAATACTGATCCTGAAAGGAGATAAAGATGACTCTCCATGCATGTTCTAGGGATAGACTTGTATGGATTGCAGTCGTGGGATTTATCTACATAATGCTTATTTTCAGGCGGAACTACTAAGGGATTAGGGTTCCAATTGAAGTAAAGGGTTAGATCGCCAAGGGATTGGGATCTAACTAATTATTTCTAAAAGATGATAATTTGTCTGAGTTGTTAATTTCAATAGGTTTTATGAATCAATCCGAAGTAAAATTGGGAGCAATTGGTGAATGTACCCTGGCTACAGTCTTCTTCATTACTTTTTCTACAAAAACATTTCTTCATCTATTTTAAGTCTTTTCCAGAAAAATACAAAAACAATTCTTTTACTTTTATTGTCATTTAATTTAAATTGCAATTATTTGTCAACAATCAATCGATTTATCTAACTTAAGAGGACTGGTTATAGTAGTAATTGTTCATCAATCCCTGTGGAGACGATACTTTCTTATCACTTTATTACTTGGAACGATCGGTGCACTTGCCGAGATCGCAACAAGTTTTTGGCGCCGTTGCCGGGGATTGTATTTACAATATTACAAATAACCTTAGATTCTTGAGATTAGATTTTTATTTTTCTTTTATCTTAATTGTGTTGTGCAGGTGTTACTAATAATTTTCTCTGAATTTTTATGCGAGGTAGACTTCCACCTAAAGACTTTGTAATAGATTCTGAAATTACAAAGACAGAAAAACAACTACGGAAGGCTGCTAGACAGATCATTTGGGAAGATTTGAAGTACACATCTTTACAACCAATTCAAGAAATGGCCGAAAACAACAATGTTGGTCATGGGCGAGGAGGAAATGCCAACAATCAACCTCCAAGACTGTTGAATACAATTCTGACTCCAGTATTCAACAGGGCCAATTCAAGCATAGTCAGGCCAAACGTGGAGGCTAATAATTTTGAACTCAAACCATCATTAATCTCTTTGGTGGAAAGAGTTCAATTTTCTGGAGCTGATGATGAAGATCCACATGAGTTTATGGACCGGTTCTTGATGGTCTGTGATACCACCAAACACAATGGGGTATCTACAGATGCTATCAGGCTTCGGTTGTTCCCTTTCGCTGTTAAGGGAAAAGCATTGAGGTGGATCGAGAGACAACCAGCAAACAGCATCCTGACATGGGAAGATCTATCCAGTAAGTTCTTTGATCATTTCTTTTCCATGGAGAAATATAATCAGCTGGTGAACGAAATAACAAACTTTCGCCAGTTGGAAGGAGAATCATTATGTGCAACTTGGAACAGATTCCAAGAATTAAACAGGAAATGTGCACATTATGAAGGAGATGATGATAGAAAAGTGGTGATATTTTTCAACGGAATCACCCCAGAAACCAGGATGATAATAAATAGTGCCGCAGGAGGCTCTATTCGGGAAAGCACATCTGAGCAAGCCATTGAGTTGATCAAAAAGCTTGCAAGAAATGAAAATGAGAGTGTGCTTGTTCCCACACAAAGAGCACTGAAAAAATCCACAGATAATGATGTGATATCATTATCTAAGAAGGTTGACAACTTGAGTGAAAAATTTGACAGGTTTCAGGTATCAAAAGTTCAAACCACTCTACCGATTTGTGACCAATGTCAAGAAAGTCATGAATCCAATGAGTGCCCAAATCCATCATCTGAAGATTCACTTCAAGTAAATGGGATCTGGTACGATCAGCGTCCTCAACAAAATTTCCAGCGAAATCAAAATTTCCCTGGAAGTAACAACAATTTCCAACGGAGGACCCAAGGATCAGGTACGGATTTCAAAACTAGCAATAATTATACTCAATCTTCTCAGAGTCAGCAAAAAGAGCCAGCCGAATGGGAGAAAGCTTTCGCTCAAATGGCTAAGGCTTCCAATGATATGGCTCAACACACCAATGCTTTCATGGAAGAAACCAGAGCCAACAATAAAAATACAAATGCTTCCATTAAAAACCTGGAGAATCAGATAGGCCAGCTGGCCAAACAATTTTCAGAAAGAATTCCAGGTACCTTCCCAAGTAACACAGTCAACAATCCAAAAGATGACTGTATGGCTGTTACAACCAGAAGTGGTAAGATACTAACAGTTCCAACAAAAACACCTGTGGAACTGGAAAAAGAGAAGGAGAAGCAAGAAAAGAAAGCAAGTGAACCAGAGATTGAGGTAATTGTAGAAAAAGAAAAAGAAAAAGAGGGTTGCAGAACAACCAGTGGTGGCAAAAGAAAAGCATGAGTTAAGCCACGAATATGTTATGTCTAAGGCACCCTATCCAGAAAGATTCAAGAAGGGAGCCTACAACAAACATTATGATAGATTCTTGGACATTTTCAAGAAACTACATATTAATATTCCTTTTGCAGAAGCCCTAGCCAATATGCCAGGTTATGCAAAATTCATGAAGGATCTCTTATCTAGGAAACAAAAATTGCAGGAATGTCAAACTGTAACACTCACTGAAGAGTGTAGTGCTTTTATCCAGCAGAAAATTCCAGATAAACTGAGTGATCCAGGGAGTTTTAATATTCCTATTGCTATTGGTGATATTGGCATTGGGAAAGCTTTATGTGATCTTGGGGCTAGCATTAATTTAATGCCCTTATCAGTCTACAAATCATTGGGGATTGAGGAATTGAAACCCACTGAGGTATCACTCCAATTGGCTGACAGATCCGTAAGGAAACCCAATGGGATCATAGAAGATATTCTTGTCAAAGTTGATAAGTTTATCTTCCCTGCAGATTTTGTGGTATTGGATATGGGAGAAGGAAGTGAGAAGCCCATGTTATTAGGAAGACCCTTTTTGGCTACAGCCCGAGCCCTAATTGATGTTGAGCAGGGGATGATTAAACTGAGAATGAACGATGAGGAAATCATCTACAATGTTTCAGAAGCGATGAAGAGACCAGCTGATAATAATGATTGTTTCCAAGTTGAATCTGTTCAACATAAGAAAGAACGGCCTCAAGAACTTGATTATGAGTTGAAGGCTCGTGATTATGTACCTTTTGAAAAAGAAGGGCTTACTGTAGAGGTTCTGAAAGAAAAAGTGGAAGACATAGAGGTTGGTGCCCCCAAAGTTGAGTTGAAACCATTACCAGACACTTTGAAATATGTGTTTTTGGGAGATGGTGATACTTATCCGGTAATCATCAACAATGCTCTATCAGAAGGCCAAGAAAGAGATCTAGTGGAAGTTTTAAAAGCTCATAAAACCGCAATAGGATGGTCTATTGCTGATTTAAAGGGCATAAATCCTTCCTTCTGTACACATAAGATCCTCCTGGAAAATGATATCAAACCTGTGAGGCAACCACAAAGGAGATTGAACCCAACAATGAAAGAGGTGGTAAGGAAGGAAGTTGTAAAACTTCTTGATGCAGGAATGATTTACCCCATTTCTGATGCTGCATGGGTAAGTCCAGTTCAAACAGTGCCAAAGAAAGGTGGGGTCACAGTCGTCACTAATGCAAAACATGAGTTGATCCCAACCAGAACCATCACGGGTTGGAGAATGTGTGTTGATTACAGGAGGTTGAACACGGCCACACGGAAGGATCATTTTCCACTTCCCTTTATTGATCAAATGCTAGAAAGATTGGCGGGCCATTCTTATTATTGCTTCTTAGATGGGTATTCAGGCTACAATCAAATTCCTGTAGCGCCTGAAGACCAGGAAAAGACAGCTTTCACTTGCCCATTTGGAATCTTTGCATACAGAAGAATGCCATTCGGCCTTTGCAATGCGCCTGCCACATTCCAAAGGTGCATGCTTTCCATCTTTTCAGATATGGTGGAGAAAGGTCTAGAGGTATTTATGGATGATTTCTCTGTTTTTGGTTCTAATTTTGATTTTTGTTTGAACAATTTATCCAAAGTTTTGAAAAGATGTAATGAGACAAATCTGGTTTTAAATTGGGAAAAGTGCCATTTTATGGTAACTGAAGGTATAGTGCTGGGACACAAAATTTCTAAGGCAGGGATTGAAGTAGATAAAGCAAAATTAATGTTGATTGAACAACTTCCCATCCCTGTAAATATAAATGCTGTTAGGAGTTTTCTAGGACATGCAGGTTTTTACAGGCGATTCATCAAAGATTTCTCCAAGATTGCTAAACCATTAAGCCAACTCTTGGTGAAAGATTCAGAATTTTTATTTGATGATGCTTGTTCAAGGGCCTTCCATGTGTTAAAAGAAAAGCTTACTACAGCTCCAGTGCTTACAGCTCCCGATTGGAACCTTCCATTTGAACTCATGTGTGATGCCAGTGCATATGCAATTGGTGCAGTCCTTGGTCAGCGTAAGGAAAAGTTATTACATGTCATTTACTATGCTAGCAAAGTGTTGAATGATGCTCAAATTAATTATGCAACAACTGAGAAAGAAATGTTAGCAGTGGTTTATGCATTGGACAAATTTAGACCTTATCTGTTAGGATCTAAAATTGTTGTTTTTACTGACCATGCTGCTATTAAGTTTTTGATGACTAAGCAGGATGCAAAACCAAGGTTGTTAAGGTGGATGCTACTTTTTCAAGAATTTGATTTGGAAATTCGGGACAAAATTGGAGTGGAAAATAAAGTGGCTGATCATCTCTCTAGAATTCAGGCAAAAGAACTACAAGATAGTTCAGAAAAAGAAATCAATGATTATTTCCCTGATGAGAAGGTGATGGCAGTTTTTGTTCCTCCATGGTTCGCAGATTTTGCCAACTATAAAGTGGTAAGAGAATTGCCTCCCAACCTTACAAGGCAACAACAAAAGAAATTTCTGCGAGATGTGAAGCGTTATTTCTGGGAGGATCCACATCTATATTTCCAATGTGCTGATGGGATCCTCCGCAGATGTGTTCCGGAGTTTGAGGTAGGCCAGATCTTATGGCATTGCCATTCTTCAAATTATGGAGGACATTTTGGGGGCAATAGAACCGCACAGAAAGTTTTGCAAAGCGGTTACTACTGGCCAACACTTTTCAAGGATGCAAGAGATTGTGTAGAAAAATGTGACAAATGTCAAAGGACAGGAAATCTCTCACGAAAAGATGAGATGCCCTTGAATAATATTTTAGAAGTGGAATTATTTGATGTTTGGGGCATTGATTTTATGGGTCCATTTCCGTCCTCTTATTCTAACCAATATATCCTTGTGGCTGTAGATTATGTATCTAAGTGGGTAGAAGCTGTTGCTCTTCCCACTAATGATGCTAAGGTAGTGATGAATTTTCTAAGGAAGAATATTTTTACAAGGTTTGGAGTACCTCGAGCTATCATTAGTGATGGGGGTACTCACTTTTGTAACAGACAATTTGAGGGTTTGTTGGACAAATATGGAGTGAGGCACAGGATAGCCACACCATATCATCCTCAAACTAGTGGGCAGGTGGAGGTCTCTAATAGAGAAATAAAAAGAATCCTAGAAAAGACAGTGGGGATTTCTAGGAAAGATTGGGCCAAAAAGCTTGATGATGCACTGTGGGCATACAGGACTGCATTCAAAACTCCAATAGGCATGTCACCCTATCAGTTGGTATATGGCAAACCTTGCCATTTACCAGTGGAGTTAGAACACAAAGCCTTGTGGGCCACAAGGTTCTTAAATTTTGAACTATCAGGAGCTCAAAAGAAGAGAATATTGCAGCTAAATGAGCTAGATGAGTTCAGAAGAACTGCCTATGAGAGTGCACAAATTTATAAAGAAAAGACGAAGCAGTGGCATGATAGCAGGATCAAACAGAAAGAGTTTACACCTGGTCAACAGGTATTACTGTACAATTCTAGATTGAAATTGTTTCCGGGAAAACTTAAATCTCGTTGGTCTGGTCCCTTTGTAGTAAAGAGTGTATTTCCATATGGCACCATTGAAATCTCTCCCCTGAATGATGAGAGATCTTTTAAAGTAAATGGAAATCGGTTAAAAATTTACTTTGGGGAACCAGTGAATAGAGAGATAACTTCTGTCTCTTTGACTTCACCTGATTAAACATGGTTCCAGTCAGGCTCGTGACGTTAAACAAGCGCTTACTGGAGGCAACCAGTGGATATAATATATTTCATCTTTAAAAAAAAAAAAATAAAAAAAAATAAAAAAATGAAGGGTCCGCGCTGAGAGCGCGAGTACCGCGCCATCAGCGCGGGAGAAGCGGAAGAGGCAGTGGCTACCGCGCTGAGGGCGCGAGTACCGCGCCATCAGCGCGGATAAGGGAAATTGGGCAGTAAGTCCCGCGCTCACAGCGCGGGAGTGGCGCTGTGAGCGCGGGAGGCGCGGACAGGTTTTTAAAAAGGGGAAACCCTAAAGTTTCCCCCATTTTTTCCTCCTCTTCTCTCTCTCTCCCTCACTCAGCCGCCACCCTCCCCCCCTTCCCCCTTCTTCTTCTTCTTCTTCTTCTATCTTCCCCCTATATTCTTCCCATTCCCCCATTATCACCATCTTCCTCTTCCTTTTTCTTTTCTCCTCTCACACACACACTTCCCTCATCAAGCACTATCACCAAATCTTCTTACCCTCACCATTGAAGGGTAAGATTCGGGTAAGTGATTCACAGAAAGGTTGTCATTCACTTCTTCAAAATGGCAGGAGACAAGGTAAGAGTACATTCTTTTGTTTTGTTTAAATTAAAATGTTGTTGTTGTTGCTATGATGTTGGATGAATGCATGCTACATGTTTGATCAAAAGTTTAAGTCAAGATTTTTCCTATCTTTTCAAACTGCATGTGAAAACAAGGATGCAATAGATGTTGGTCCCCATATGTGAAAAACGGATGCATGCATGCTCCATGATTATACGTATGTCAGTGTTGAAATTCCATTTTTCATATTCATACCATGATTATCATTACTGGCATGGCGGTTTGCATGATTAATGGTATGTAAGATAATGGCATGTTAGGGCTGCATCCAATGATGAACTATGGTTTGCATAAAATAAATCTGGGAATTGTCATTGCATGACTAATATTCTGGTGTCCATATTTGTATGCTATCCGTGGTGGAACTTTTCTGAGTGCAGGAAAAAAGGGCCGCTAAAAAAACCCCAGGTACAGCTGGCACCAAAAGGCAAAGAGCCCCTGCTCTGATTGATTTTGACGCACACCGGTTTCTTTCTCCAGCAAACCAAGACCGGTACCACAACTGGTTTTTGAAAAAGAAGATTATACCAGAACGAAGAATCAGCAGTTTTCTGGCGGATGACTGTCCAGTCGTCCTGACGATTGAAAGAAGGAAATGGCAAAAATTGATCCAACTTCCACAGACAAGCTGCAGCACCATATTGAGAGAGTTCTGTGCCAATGCTGATAAGGACACAGTAGACAGGACAAGAAAGACCTGGGTCAGGGGAAAGGAAGTTTCTTTTACCGCTTTCCAGATTGAGAGGTTGCTGAACACCTCATGGGAAGCAACCCAATCCTGTTTTTTCACTGACACCTTCCAGAGGATGCAGCCGGTTGACGGTTTATATAGAGAAGAAATGCCAGCTTTGGCTACCACAATCCGGGAAGGAATCGCTCAACCCAGAGCTGCATGGAAGCCCAAGCAAGGCCAGCCAGCCGTGCCAGAAAAATTGGATAGGCTTGATCTCAATGAAGAGGCAATCTTCTGGCACTCATTCATCAACTCAACCATCATGGCTTCTACAAATCTCAGTGATGTTAATGTAGAAAGGGCAGTCCTGCTGTATACTCTGCTGGGAAATCACAACCTCCATATTGGGGCTATTCTGTCTGATAGGATAGCTCACATGATTACTCATGGTCGGTTAGACTTCAGTCTGGCTCATTGCTCTCTCATTGAGCAGCTATGCATCAGGGCAGGGGTAGAGATCCCAGATGATGAGCCCAGGGATGTCAAGCCCAAAGCAGAACTAACACAGCGTGCGTATAATGACATGCAGAAGGAGTCCCGTCGACAAGCAATCTGGAAAGCATCTGGCGGTGCTGTTCCACCACCTGTCCCAGTATCCGCACCATCCACATCTACTGATTCTGAGATGCTCCAACAGTTGCTGGTTCAGAACAACTATATGATGAGCATGTTGGAGCGACTATGCCTGGATAGGGGAATTGACACGGCTGGATTAATGGGTCAAGTTCCCCCTGCTACACAAGCAGGCCCATCTATGCCTTCCAACACTGAAGATGATGACATTCTGGGCGATTTTGCAGATGATGAATTTATGGATGGCTTTTGATCTTGTTCCTCCATTTCCATTTACTGCATTTTGTTTTAAATTTCTTGGAACAATTTAGTTTTATATTTTGTTTTTAAGGTTGAACAAAGTTAAGGTTGATGGCACTTTATATTGGGTTCTAATTTCTTGCATATTATGCTTTGGATATTAACAACTCTGTGTGTCCTACATCTGGCAGCTTAAGCTATGTCTTAGATTAGTTTGTTGCTGAGGACAGCAACATTCAAATCTGGGAATTATGGCATACATGCTGCATGCACGATTGCAAGATTGATGAATATGGTGGAACCACACCATGAAAAAAAAGAAGTCTTGTATTGAAAAGGAAATTCTCAGGTTCAGTTATGTTTGATTAAATTCTGGATATACAAATTGCTAGCATGATATTGTATAGCCAAATTTTGTCAACTAGTATGTCTGAATTGCTAAGCTTGAATGGTTAATAAATGCCTAAATGATTAGTTTGGAAATCTAGTTTAACATCATAGCTAGTAAGTTTTTGGGCCCAAACACTGAATTTATTTTGAGAGATATCACTGTGATAGCATTCTAGAACTTGCTTTGTTTCTCTGAAATACATGCATAGATTGAAATGATGAAGGCAGATTTTCTTTTGTAGCCACGGCCAAATAAATCACCTATGTGAATTCTTCCAATATTAACCCTTTGGGCCTGAACCTTTTTGTTCATAAACCCCTGTTGAGTAGACATATTCTTACCTTAAAAAGAGGTTGAATCCCTGATGTGTAGGAAAGAAATTAAGGTGAGCTCCACAGAGGTCAAGATAAAGAAGGTGACTGAATTGTGTCTTTAAAAAGGAAAAGAAAAAGGTGAATAAAAGGAAATATGGCGGAAGGAATTCCCGAAATTCTGTGGGAACATTAGTGGAGCAAAACAAATGAGTTGAATGTGTTAAATGAAAAACTATCAAATTTTCAATCTCATTGTTACTTGAGCTACTATCCAGAAAAATTCCACCCTTTAGCCTGGCCAAGTTACAACCTGTGATGTCTTTTTGATCAATTTTGCATGTATTAATGTTCCTCATCTTTAGGTACTTGAATATGAGCAAGTTTTATGATAATGTTGTTACAGTGATAGCTGGAGTAATTGTCATTCCCCCAAACACTTGAGTATTGAGCGTTATTTGATTATCTGGGTGAGGGATGTGCAAATTAGATTCTAATCTTTTCATGAAAGGCATTATTAAAAATTCTTCACATTGATTCAAGCATACTTAGTAAGATGATCTGTTGGCTGTACAGTGTTATGTTGGATTAATCTGTTTCCTGGATTTAGTCTTATACATTGCTAGGGACAGCAAAGTTCAAATCTGGGAATTATTTGATATGCGGTCAGCATATAGGAAATTACAAGGCAAAAAGAGGAAGAAAATGACTCAATCAATGCAAGAAAAGCAGAGAAAAAGAGTAAAAATATCCAAAGTCTGAATATCAAAGAAGATGAACAAAAGGAGGCAAAAACATATCAAAAAGACCTAGGTTCCCACGCTCTCAGCGCGGGAGTGGCGCTGAGAGCGCGAGAAGGCAAAAATGGACAGAAGGAACCGCGATCACAGCGCGGGGATGGCGCTGTGAGCGCGGGAAGTAAAAAAATGGCAGAAACTCCCACGCCCAGAGCGCGGGAGTGGCGCTCTGAGCGTGGGAGGCGCGAAAGTGAGAAGATTCAAAAATGCAAATTAGGTCAGAATCCCTCTTATAAAAGGAGACTCAACCTCTGAAGAAAAGGACATCTCAGAATACACATCACAAGACCTAGAGGAGGCGTTCTTCGTGTTCATCACTCTGTTCTTGTATTCTTCTTTATTTTCTTTTTCCAGTTTATGTTGAAATCAGATCAGCGATCATGATGTTGATTGGCTAGATCTATTTCTGTAGTCAGGGGCATGATCCCTTTGTAAACAATTGCTACAAGGATTGAATCATTCTATGTATTGAATTAATATATTTCATCTTTTATCTTGAGCGTATTGATATTATTTCTGTTAGATCTGATCAACCTAATAGGGAATAATATTCTGGGGATCAGGATTCACAATAGGGATGTTGGAATACTTGATCCTGAAAGGAGATAAAGATGACTCTCTATGCATGTTCTAGGGATAGACTTGTATGGATTGCAGTCGTGGGATTTATCTACATAATGCTTATTTTCAGGCGGAACTACTAAGGGATTAGGGTTCCAATTGAAGTAAAGGGTTAGATCGCCAAGGGATTGGGATCTAACTAATTATTTCTAAAAGATGATAATTTGTCTGAGTTGTTAATTTCAATAGGTTTTATGAATCAATCCGAAGTAAAATTGGGAGCAATTGGTGAATGTACCCTGGCTACAGTCTTCTTCATTACTTTTTCTACAAAAACATTTCTTCATCTATTTTAAGTCTTTTCCAGAAAAATACAAAAACAATTCTTTTACTTTTATTGTCATTTAATTTAAATTGCAATTATTTGTCAACAATCAATCGATTTATCTAACTTAAGAGGACTGGTTATAGTAGTAATTGTTCATCAATCCCTGTGGAGACGATACTTTCTTATCACTTTATTACTTGGAACGATCGGTGTACTTTATAACTAACTCATTAATATCCACACATTCAATCGCAATCCTCTTCATTGACTGAATAACATAACTCCACACGTACTCATTAATCATTAATATGAATAACATAACTCCACACATAACAGCCTCATTACTTTATAACTAACTCATTAATATCATCCAAGTTTCATCCCGCATCGCAATCCTCTTCATTGATCTGAATAACTTAACTCCACACGTAACAGCCTCATTACTTTATAACTGACTCATTAATCATTGATATAAATAACATAACTCCACACATAACAGCCTCATTACTTTATAACTAACTCATTAATATCATCCAAGTTTCATCCCGCATCGCAATCCTCTTCATTGATCTGAATAACATAACTCCACACGTAACAGCCTCATTACTTTATAACTGACTCATTAATCATTGATATGAATAACATAACTCCACACATAACAGCCTCATTACTTTATAACTAACTCATTAATATCATCCAAGTTTCATCCCGCATCGCAATCCTCTTCATTGATCTGAATAACATAACTCCACACGTAACAGCCTCATTACTTTATAACTGACTCATTAATCATTGATATGAATAACATAACTCCACACATAACAGCCTCATTACTTTATAACTAACTCATTAATATCATCCAAGTTTCATCCCGCATCGCAATCCTCTTCATTGATCTGAATAACATAACTCCACACGTAACAGCCTCATTACTTTATAACTGACTCATTAATCATTGATATGAATAACATAACTCCACACATAACAGCCTCATTACTTTATAACTAACTCATTAATATCATCCAAGTTTCATCCCGCATCGCAATCCTCTTCATTGATCTGAATAACTTAACTCCACACGTAACAGCCTCATTACTTTATAACTGACTCATTAATCATTGATATGAATAACATAACTCCACACATAACAGCCTCATTACTTTATAACTAACTCATTAATATCATCCAAGTTTCATCCCGCATCGCAATCCTCTTCATTGATCTGAATAACATAACTCCACACGTAACAGCCTCATTACTTTATAACTGACTCATTAATCATTGATATGAATAACATAACTCCACACATAACAGCCTCATTACTTTATAACTAACTCATTAATATCATCCAAGTTTCATCCCGCATCGCAATCCTCTTCATTGATCTGAATAACATAACTCCACACGTAACAGCCTCATTACTTTATAACTGACTCATTAATCATTGATATGAATAACATAACTCCACACATAACAGCCTCATTACTTTATAACTAACTCATTAATATCATCCAAGTTTCATCCCGCATCGCAATCCTCTTCATTGATCTGAATAACATAACTCCACACGTAACAGCCTCATTACTTTATAACTGACTCATTAATCATTGATATGAATAACATAACTCCACACATAACAGCCTCATTACTTTATAACTAACTCATTAATATCATCCAAGTTTCATCCCGCATCGCAATCCTCTTCATTGATCTGAATAACTAACTCCACACGTA